>PVIW01005039.1:0-115865 GCA_004026585.1 Noctilio leporinus
TATTAAAAAAAAAAAAAAAAAAAGCTAAAGGGTTCATTATCACCAAACCAGTATTACATGAAATGTTAAAGGCTCTTCTTTAAGAATAAGATCAAAATATGAACAATAAAATGGCAATAAATCCATATCTATCAACAACTGATTCTAAAAAATAAATTAAACAAGCAGAACAGAAACAAAGTCATAGATACAGAGAATGTTTTGATGGTTGTCAGATGGAAGGGGGATCGAAGGGATGGCTGAAAAAAGTGAAGGGATTAAGAAGTACATATTGGTAGTTACAGAATGTAATCAGTCATGGGGATGTCAAGTACAGCATAGGGAACAGAGTAGCCAAAGAATATATATGCAGGACCCACGAACATGGACAATCATGTAAGGATTGCCTGAGGGATTTGGGGGGAGGGGGGAGGACAAAGGGAGAAAATTTGGAACAACTGAAATAGCATAAACAATAAAATGTAATTTTTTAAAAAGTCAGTATCTTTAAATTTTTTGTGGCACACTAGTTGAAAATTGCTGCCCTATATGGTAAAATGAAATATGCAAACTTTATAGAAAAACTCCTTAATTTTTCTCATTACCTGGAATTTAAGAAACATTATAATCTTGTAACTCAAAGGGTGGACCTTGGGCCACCAACATCAGCATTATGGGGAAACTTGCTAAAAAATGCAGAATTACAAGCTTTACCCAAGACCTACTGAAATATCTGTAGTTCAACAAGACCTGTAGATAATTCTTATATACATTTAAGTTTGAGAAGCATTGCCTTAAAAAACAAATACTGAAATTGTTCCTTCCTCCATCAGAGAATTTTATTTTTTTAACCATCCAAGTAAATTTATAACTCTACTCACTTTATCCAAAAGAGCCCATGAAAAATGCAAACTAGAATAGAATCATGTATAATTAAAAAGAACAACCAACCCACACAAGATATAAAACATACAAATTTCTATCCAGCGCTGCCTCTGAAAAAATCTAACTTACTCTGCAATGGCAGGGACAGTAGAGGACAGGTGAAAGGGTTTGCTAAGTGCCCTGTCTTCAGAAGCAGTAGCAGTGGGCCCTTCACCAGGGGTGTGACTAGGAACGCTCTTCCAAGCCTTAGCTTTCAAGCATAGAAGGAGAGGTCCTGAGAGGAGCAAGGTGAAGGGGCAGCAGGATTCCCCTTTATTCCCCTTTATTTATAATCCCAGCTGTTGTACCCAAAAATGGCTTAAGAGGCAGCCTCCCCCAAACATTAACCTAACCACTCCCATCAATTCCACCATATATAGTAGCTTCACTCTGAGGAATGATGTTCCTGCAGTCTTCTTAAAATATGAAGGGTTAAGTGGTTATCTCCTAAAACTTTATTGGTTAAGTCTGAACAGGGTTGCAGCCAAGGGTGAGCGAGGGAGAGAGAAGGATCCTAGGGAATTCAGATTCCTGGATAGAGACTGACCTCTCTCCACTGTACCTCTGCTAATAATGTCCCAGTGGCCTGGCAGCAAAGACACTGGCTAGGGAGACAAACCCTCTCAGATTCAAATCCAAACTCTGCCATTTACTATCTGGGGGATCTTGAACCTATTGCCCAATCCCTCTAAATCTCAATCTCCTCACCCATAAAATAAAGCTAATTATGTCTACCTCAAATGCTATAGGATCTTGCTGGTCAACTCCCCAAATCAGTGTTTCACAAATGTTAATTCCCTATCCGTTAATTTCCCCAAGGAGCATAAAGTATTTTCATCCGCTGAGTTTGGAAGGAAAGTGTTTTACCTCACAGATGCTCCCAAATGAAAGGAACAGGAAGTGCTTTACTCAGAAACCACATAGGCCAGCTTTAATGAGCACCTTCATGAAAACTCTAGGGGGCAGAACTCCCGGAGTCTGTTTCAGATTACATAACCCTGAAACTGTCAGCAGAGAGTTGAATTCCCCTCTGAGATGTATTACTCATGTGTCTTCCTCTCATGGAAAACGGTGGCAACTCAAATTGCTCAAAAAGATGCTAAATCACCAAAAATATCTTAGTTCGCAAGAAAACACAGTAAAATGCCTATAAATCAACTTCACAGTAACTTTGAGGCAACTTCAAAAACTGATGGATTGAAGAGATCTAAGAACCTCAGAAATTTTAGAAACTATCCCACTGCCCATTTTGACATGACTACATCAGCCAAGGCTCAAGTCACATCTGGAAATAATCCACCTTGCTCACCCTTGAGAGTTCAGCATCAGGCCGAAAAGCCAAAAGGTGATGTTCTGCCTCCTGGTTTTCTGTCAACCTGGGTGGGGGATCAAGAGACAGCCAAATCAGTGTCAGCTATAAGCCAAAAGGAAATGGTTTTCTCAAGAGCAATTCAGTGTGGGTCCAAGAGTAATTAGAGAATCTTTTCACTTGGTAGTGCTCTCCATGGCTCTAACTCTGAGAGTGTTCCTTTTGCTTTCAGGACAAAGTAGAATGAGAAATGTTTGCCTCCGTTTCCTCAGTGAGGAAAAATCTGCATCTGGACAATGAAATTATGCTGGCCATGGTTCATCTCTTTCATGGTTGAAAGGATGTTAAGCCAGATGTTTAACATCCTGTGTGCCATACTCTGATTTCTTGCACCAACTCCTACCAGACTGACTCTTCTATTGCCCCAGTGCTCCTTGCCTGGACCCTGCCAACTGTGTCTTTAGCTTATGCAAGATGTTATAATGGAGAGAGATGGTAGTTCATACACTGTATTCCAAAGCCACATAAAAAGATGTCAAGGTTATAAACGGGCTTAAATCACCTGTGAGGCTGATCTCCTCCTCTGTCAGGGATAACTGAGGGCAGGGGGTAAGTTTTTGAAAATTTTCTCCTTTTATTGTTTAAAAATGTACTAAGAGGAGCAAAAAAATATTCCACCTGACCAGGTGACGTGTTTCTTCAGATACCAGATTTAAACTGGGGGAATATACATTACTAAGGGCTTTAAATTTACATATTCAATGTCATCCTCTTTGGGACACCCCCACCCACAAAAACCTGCTCACTAATTCTCAATGGAGAGAAACTCTAATTCATACTACCTAGAAATGCTCTTTTAATTACACAAAATCCCTTAAAATACTTTATACAGTTGTTGTAAATCTGAGGGGGGTGTCTCACAAAGTCATTACATTTCAGATTTCTCTCATTCACAAAATGGTCTTGTAATATTTATGTTTAATATTACCAGGGTAATATAAGAATTAATGAGGACATAATACAAAACCTTTCCATCTACTCAGGTATACTTTTTCATAAAGAATTTTATGGGCCCTGGCTAGTGGCACAGTGGATAAGGTGCTGGCCTTCGAACCCAAAGGTCACTGGTTCAATTCCCAGCCAGGGTACATAACCAGGTTGCAAGCCAGGTCTCCAGCTAGGTCCCTAGCTGGAGGCAGGTTAAAGGCAACCATATATTGATGTCTCTCTCCCTTTCTCCTTTCCCCTCACCCCAAAAATAATGAATAAAATCTTAAAAAAAAAAAAAAAAAAAGATTTTTACGCCTACCCTTGTTGAGAAAGTATACCTTTAAACCCACACGCAAACCTTCCAGGAGATTTCTGCCTTGGGGCATCGCTGACTAAAGATAAGTTGTTACACTATATTATGCTCCTTTTCATCACTTATCTCTTCCATCCTCTCCATCAGCATCTTAGTCATTCCTGAGCCTTCAAGGCAAACAGAAACTATTCATAGTCTTACCAAACTATAAAAACATCCCAGATTTTCTTTCCCCCAAAAAGCTGCCCCCCAATATTTTGCCCCCAAACTATGATGATTATCCAAATATCAGAAAGGCACTGAATATGGGAAAGGGGAAAAAGCTTAGCATTAATGATACTTTTCCATACTAAATATCAAATAATAAAAAATACCTCTGTGTTTGAAGAGTCAAGTCATTCAAATATGTAAAGGCAAATCAATTGTTTCCAGCTGTAATCAGCGATAATACCCCAAGTACGTGAGCGCATGAGGAAAGACGACCAGTTAGTTTCCTTTTGAGGTTTACATGATAAGCAGCAGCAGTTAGGCAACCTTTTTCTCTAAGAACCCGGCGTCTGACCTCGTGGCAAGAGAAGGCCAGCCCCTCTCCTGGCCCCCTTTATAGTACTCGCTCCCCGTTCACCCCGGGGAAGGGGGGGGTCGGAGGGAGTGGGGGTCAGGGGAAGCTGAGGAGCTGTTCTCTAAAACACAGAATATGGTAAAATTCTCCCTTGAAAGGAGCTGCGTGGGCACAGAGGAGGGGCAGAGGAGGTGGGAGGGGGCAGCCAGGACTAGATTCGTGAATATTTTTCTGCACCCTGGAAATTCCCAGGCCTAAAAGGTACCAGCTAGAGTCCCGGACATTCCCCTCGAGGGCGGGCTCCAAGACCTGGACTGGAACGGAGCAGAGGAATCAGAAACAAATCTATCAAAACATTTTTCTTGGGGATGCCTTTTTCAAATGTCTCAATAAGTCCCCTGTCAAGCGTTAGCGTTGCCTCATTAGATTCACCTTCTCGTTTCAATTTTTCTCTCTGGCCTCTGAATGTATGTGTGCGTGTGCGTGTGCGGGGGTGGGGGTCACTTTCTACAGCACAGCTTTTGCAGTAAGCATCGCTATAGGGTGCTTTCATTGACAAACTAAGGGTCACAGAATCTGCGACAAACAAAGCAGTGGTCTTATAACATGAAGACCACGTTATTTTCGGGGGAGGCAGGTAGAGTGGGCGAATTTAAAAGAGAATGAACCGCCTAACAATACTGAAAGGATTTTTCTTATGACAATTGGTTTCACTGCAGCTCCTTTTCCTTCTGGGACACTTTCTACGGTAATCTCTGCGCTGCTTCCTCCTACTCTCCCCATCCGGCCCCCAGTGTTATAATCCAGATTTATAATCAGACAGGAAATGGCTGGTGCTCCATTAGGAACAGCATCTAAAGCTAAATACCAGAAGGATAAGGCCCTAGCCTGCGAACCTACAGATCGCTGGTTCGATCCCCACCCAGGGCACATAACTAGGTTGCAAGCCAGGTCTCCAGTCAGGTCTGTAGCTGGAGGCAGGTGAAAGGCAACCATATATTGATGTATCTCTCCCTCTCTGCCTCCCTCCCTTGCCCTCCCTCTAAACATAATAAAATCTTTTTTAAAAATTAAATAAATACCAGAAGGTCCTTAACACTTAAAAGGTCCTTCTTATAAGAAGCCTAAGTCCCTCTCATATAATGCAGAATGTTAAAGGCCATTACATTAAAAAAAAAAAAAAAAAAATGCAAGTGCGCTTTGAAGAAAAAGTAAGAATAAGTTGGTGAGGTGCATTTTGTGCCCCTCTACCCTCTGTATACAGTTCTGACCTCAAAAGCCCTGTTTTCTGCCCTGGCTGGTAGCACAGTGGTTAAGGCGCCCGCCTGCAAACCCAAAGGTCACAGGTTCGAATCCTCAGCCAGGGCACATGACCAGGTTGCAAACCAGGTCTCCAGTCAGGTCCCTGGCTGGAGGCAGGTGAAATGCAACCACACATTGATGTCTCTCTCCCTCTCTGCCTCTCTCCCTTCCCCTCTTTCTAAAAAATAATGAAATAAAATTAAAAAAAAAAAAAGCCCTGTTTTCTTCTACTGGCTGACCCAGGATTTCTAGATGCCACTAACACTCTCAGACTGTGGTCTCATTTTCAAAGAGGAAAGGAGCAGAGCATCTTGGAGATCTTATTCATTGCACACTGAGGAGTCAGGCATCCTAAATGCACTGAGAATGTACTATAGACAAAAACCCTTGGGCAGATAGGCAAGAGAATATACTTAAAGTGGAATTTTTGGCATAAGTGACCAGCTAACATTAAGAAACTGAATTTACCTACACCCACAAGGACAATGTTGAGCAATTGTTTTGTTGTTGTTGTTGTAGTTTTATTGGGGGGGGGGGTGTCTTATTGTTTCCCTTTGATGTTTATTTTCCTGTACCACTCTCTATTTCCTTCAATATGGCCCAGAAACAGGCTCACTGGCATGAGACACATGGATATGTAAAGGCTTACCATATATAGTCTGTCAGGAACCTGGATGTATCAATGTGAAACTTAACACCTGAAGCCGGAAACTGTCAGTCAATTGGTTTTTAATAAAATGATGCTTGTTTGGAATGGGAAATGGATCATATAACAACACCAAGGGTCTATTTTGTATTTGCTAAAGAAAATTACTCTTAGTAGGATGAGTCTTTAAAATATAATTTGCATAGAAGGGCCTTACAAATTTCCCCTTTCAAAAGATGAATCAAATCAATCATTTGGGTTCTAGAATATAAGATCCACTAGGTGAAATTCATGCTGTCTGGTTCCAAAATAAAATCCATATTTGAACTCACTTAAATTGCATATAAACTACTCTTTTAATATTTTAGGATAAAACTAACTGTCCAACTATAATGGCCAACTTATATAAATAACATCAATAACATCATTAGCTGAACTGATACGCAGACTTTTATAATTGTTACGAGGACTAACAGAAAATTATCTGTATGTTAAAAAAAACAGATACAAATTACATATTCTGTAATTACAGCTATGAGGTTAAACAAAAAAACCTGTAAGAAAATATAACAAAACAGTAATGGTCATTGCATTCAGATCATAGTATGATTCTAGGTTTTATAGTTTTCAAAAATTATGATGAAAACCAACATGGGGATGTAAAGTACAGCATAGGGAATATAGTTGGTAATATTATAATAACTACATATGAAGTCAGATAGATAACTAGACTTATTGGGGTGATCATGAGTTATACAAGTGTCTAATCACTAGGTTGTTCTCCTGAAACTAATAATATTGTATGTCAACTGTAATTGAAAGATTTTTTAAAATTATTTCCCTTTGTAATGGAAAATATGTATTTAAAACAAACTATAACATTTGGTTGGCATGCTAATATTCATAATCATGTGGTACTGGCCTAAAATAAGCCTTTCAGAAGAAATTATAATACATTTAATTGTTCTAAGGAAGACTTAGATAATACTTCAAATTCTACACTTATGCATTTTTTTTTTTTTTTTTTTTTTAGTGTCTACATCAGAGAGTAAAAAAGACAAATTGGAAGGGGAACAGAAGTGACTTCAAGAAACTATGTCATCATCACCCTGGCTGGTGGCACAGTGGATAAGGCGCCGGCCTGAGAACCCAAAGGTCGCTGGTTCAATTCCCAGCCAGGGCACATGACCAGGTCTTCAGCCAGGTCTCCAGCCAGATCTGTAGCTGGAGGCAGGTGAAAGGCAACCACACAGTGATGTTTCTCTCCCTCTCTCCCTTCTCCTCTCTCTAAAACTAATAAATAAAATCTTTTAAAAAACCCTATGTCATCAAATCTTTAAGACCTTATCACTAAATCAGAAAATGACAGAAACTGAGCAAGATCACAAGAAATCATTTGCACAAACAAAAAGCATCATTCAGAAGTCCCAGAGAATCAGTGTCCTCTAGCTCCTTGAAACCGCCCTAGGAATATGCTAACTCAGCCTCCTCCGGCAATCCTTGAGGAAATGCTCAAAACTTTCTTTACCAAAGTCCAAAAGGATGTATTGAAAAGGGCTACAGACTCTCACATACCTTCATTCAAATCTAAACTCAAGTCCTTCATCTAGAAAATGAAGTGAAATATCACCTACACTATTAGATCATAATCAAACTTGTTTTGGGTAAAGCCCCTGAAATAACAGACAAGCAACATTATTTCCTTAATTCTATCTTCCCTCTCCCCTTAGTCAATTTTTTTCAATGCATAGAGAATCACCGGGCATTTGTCTCAATGGTTGACTCTGTAATTCCTGCAAGGTATAGCCCCTAATTTTGCATTTTACCAAGTATGCAAAGAGGTCCTTAAACACGCTCAAGTTTAACGACCATTCAAATTAAGCCATCTGGATATATTTGATTAGTTAGTCCTCTTCAGTATCAGAAAATAATTTAAAATCTTCCTTCCCAATAGACATGTATTTTATAAACTTGAAAGCCGCCTTCTTGGCTAGGAAAGGAAAATCTTAGACTTTCTGTTTTAAACTTTAAAATAATTAGTGGCACATTCTTCTAAGAGTGCCTTCGTCCATGCTTGAAGCATCTGTCTTCAGCCCTAAAGCCTCCCCAGTTTCTTCCCACGTCCATTTAGGATAACTAAAACCAGCCTACACTCTATCATGGCTCAAACAGAGAAGAGTACCTACTAAATGGCCCCAACTTAAACTCACTTAAATTTAGTCAAGTAAAATTTATTTTAAGATAGCCAATAGGAGCAGCAGCTTTTGACTCCCAAGTAGAAGAGAACTGTCTGTACCTTATGCCCAAATCAAGAAATACCTATCATAGGTTTCAATATCTAGCTCTAATTTCTTATTAGATTTTAACTTCCACTTTTCATATGCAACTGAAAATGATACAGCAGGTAGTTAGCCAGGCATGAGCAGAGTCGAGACCCTAGGCCACGGATGGAAGGTCACCAGGACAAAACTGCAAAGACAAGTATTGTAAGGTGAAACTTTGCCCCAAAGTGAACTGTTCCTCCCCAGCATAGAGCTGGTCATATGACTTAGACCCCTCCCGGACCTTTCCTTCACTGGCATGTCCCTAGGCATGGGGTTTAGACCCCCTTAGAGGAGAAATAAGGAGGCCAGAGAAGAGCCTGATACAACTCCTGTACAGGCCCTTGCGCAACCATTTCCTTCAGCATTAATCCCTCAGGGCGATGAGGCTCTGACCTGCATCAAGTGATTTTAGGAACAAAGCCTCCCCTTTCTAGACCACAGAGACACAGTTTTGGTCAAACAAGAGGTAATGTCTAGGCCTGTTACGTTTCAGCTCCAGGCATAGAAAGACTGCAAGGCCAGGTGCTGGCACCCTCACTGACATCAGGACCAACTGTATGACTAATGACCCCCTCCTGGTGCCAACCAATCAGGAGAGACCTTGATCCTGCAAGGACACACCTGAAAAGCTGATGAGTATTCTATTGAGATCCTCCCTTTGAGCCCTCCACATAAAAACCAGAATCCAACAAAATGTTGTGCCCTCCCTCTCTCTCTCCCTCTTCCCCAGCACTGTCCCCCTCTGGATCTTGTCCTTGTCTTTTCCCCCTCCCCTTCCCCCAAGTGCCCTTTCTTTGCCTTGCTTTCTCCTAAGCTCCAAGCGACCTTCTTTTGCTTGCATGACTTGTTTCCTGAGTCCACAAAGCCTTGCTTCTTCCATGACTCACTTCTACTTCTTTGACTTTCTCAATAAACTTTCACCTATACTTGAGTTCCTTGGCTCCAAACTCTTTTCTTGGCCAAACTCAAGGACTAAGCTCTGAGATCCGGTGTTATTTTGCTGTTAACAAAAATAACAACCAAAAAAGAAACATCTGAAATGGATGAAAATGATTTTTACAGTTTTATAATAAAAAATAATGAAAGTTAATTTTCAAAACCCTCAAACTTCAAAACTCAAAAATAAATTTGTGTATAGATGTCACTGTTCCAGTTTGCACTTTCAGTTCCAAAAGTGGTTATTTTAGAATAAGTACTCACAAATAAAATTTAGCTGAACTAAATAAGAACCCAATGCAAATGTCAATTGAACACTGAAATTTCATACACACTGTTTTTATATCTCCCTTCTGCTTCTTCTCTAGATAAAAGCAGGACATTGTAAATATTCTCCCTAGAGATTCTGAGCAAGGACACTGGTCTTTTCAAGTACTTCAGAAAAAGTGGATTACCAAGAGAAACTGAGGTTTGTTAGTCTGCAGTGTGTTACAGGAACCACTGATTATGAGACTCAGTGGTTCCTGTAACCATAAGGTCCCAGTGGAAGGGGGACCAACTGTGCTGTTCCAGCAAATGTGCTCAATTCTCTAGCTCAGATAAGCTACAAACACTCCACTGCCAGCCAAGTTTGTCCCTCCCATTTAGGTCAGAACATTTTTCACACTTTTTTAGCACAGTAATCACCCCTCCCAAGAGAAGTTAGTTCAAACACACTTATATGCATCTTTGGTTACAAGGACAATACAGTGTGTCAATGTTGTTTAATGGCTAAGTCAAGACTGGAAAATATCCTATAGGTAGACATAAGCAACCTGCAGTTTTGAAGTGCCTTACAAGTCATTGCATAAAACCCCACAGCTCTTTTTGAAACTTTTTATATATTCGTGGTAGCCATCTCTCCACAGGGTCACCCATAAACTTCCCATAATGCAGATGAGGGAAATTGCAGAGTCACTGAAAGTGATTCCTCTAGCAGCCCCCTCCCGCCCCCAGGGCAGGCTAGGTCTCCAAGGGGCACACAAAGGACAAAAATGTATCTAGTTGGTTCTTCACAATAACTTCATCCGGATGTAGCTTGTGGGGTAGATAATGGGCCAGGGTCATCTCCCAGGCATCCACGAAATACACGCCAACCCCTGAGAACATCTTCCGAAGGATGGTGTCCAGCTGAACGTTGTACCAGTCACTGTTGAAAAG
This sequence comes from Noctilio leporinus, assembly GCA_004026585.1. Taxonomy (NCBI): domain Eukaryota; kingdom Metazoa; phylum Chordata; class Mammalia; order Chiroptera; family Noctilionidae; genus Noctilio; species Noctilio leporinus. Next base: position 10,486 of record PVIW01005039.1, read on the forward strand.
GCTCACCTCCGGCCCCAGCTCCTGGGCATTGGCTGTTCGGATAACTACCACGGTCTTAGGGCTTCGATCCAAGAGCTGGACCACTGCTCGGCGGATGTTCCGGAGCCGTCGGATATACACTTCCAGGGGGAAGGTGCTGAAATGAGACCATACAGCTATGGCAACCACGGTGTTCTTCCCCCCCACTATACTGTTCAGCTCATTCGCCACATAGTGGAGCTCACTGCTGAAGACGGTTGTGAAGCGGATGGGTGGGCCATGGCAGCGGTACTTGAGCAGGATGTTGTGCTTCTGGTCCACCGCAAGGAAGGGGCCCACGTTCTTGGGACTACCCAAGTTAAACTCCACTAAATCTGAAATGAGAACAACTCAAGTTCGTAAAAATGGTCAAATCAAGCACATGTATTTTGATTTTTCTTTACTTAGTGGCTTCAAGATCAGTTTTTTAAAATAAAAATACAAAAAAGGTACAACACAAATGTAAAGGGAATACCTAGTTCACTGCAGTTTGCCCCCCTTTGCCTCAACGGACCTGGACTCTATCATAGCTATTATTTAAATTGCTCCATAAATACGACACTACAAATAAGAACATTGGTGATAGATTCTATACCTAGGTCTTATCTCAGAGGCAAAATAATCTGTTTATCACTGTTTGGTCAAGAAATCTTCCTGTTTGTCCTGATTGTTGAATATCTATAAATCAACTTCATATTTACGCAGTATTGTTCTAATAGGTAAGTATTGCTTCCAGGGCAAGGGCTATAATTTCTGCTTTTTAAAGAATACATATAGTAATCAAATACCTCTTTTTGCTAATGTGTAAGCAAATACCTTTTCGTGTTATGTAAGCAAATACCTCTTTTTGCTACAAGCCAAATAAAGGAGCACCTTTGTTCTTTTGACTTTCCATTTTACCCATGGATGGAAAATCACATTACTATCTTAGAAAACTTCTATCTCTGTCATTAGAATAACAAAGACAGCAGCACAAGTCAGAATTCCCTTCTCTCCCTCCCCTTTATGTAAGCTGTATTTCAAAGTCCAGATCTTTTGAGATCTTCTAAAGATCCCAGAAATCACTGATTCCTTGTTACCCCTAAAACACTATATAACTCATCACTTAATATGCCCCACAAGGAAAGAAGCCTGTCTCATATTCTTAAATATTCCTGTAAGTGCCTTATTTATACTAACTTTGGCCACCCAATTTAATTAACATTTCTTAGGTACCTATTCAGTGCCAGCCACTACAATGCTACTATAACCCATCAATGCTCAGATGGAGAACTCACAATCCTTGCCCTCAAGGAATTTCCAGTCAATTCTAAAACAGTAACATCAAACTATAATTGCACTCCTGTATTACTCATGAGGGTTAAAGTAATGATTTCACTCCCCCTGCAGTCAGTCCCAGCCTCCTCTTCTAGGATGCCCTACCTAATTTCCTACTGCTTAGCATTTAACCCCATTTAAAAGCTCAATCTATCATGCTTTCTTTTGATCAAAATCAGACACCAACACAAAGCTTTATCAGCAAAGGGTACAGTGGAAAGCAATCAAGACAATGCGATCATTGCTATGAAAGGAAATACCAAACTACATCAGTAGAATTAAGAATCATGCAGCTCCTGGAAGGCCTGCTGGTCAGCATCAAACCATGCTTAGCATCATACCATACAAATGATTTTCTTTCTCTTGATTTTTAATTTATGTTTTATCAACTAGAACTCAGCAATGTCCGTTTCAGTAAAAAAGAAGCAGAACAGAAACAGGAATTAACTTTTCACTTTTTGGAGTCATATCTACTTCCTCCTTTCTTTCTAAAAATTAAATCGGAAGCCCCTTTGAGAAGCAACTGTCTTGTCCTGGGCCACACAGCTAATCAGTGGTAGCAACTTCAACAAGGATCCTGTACTTCCATCAATATGGCACAATCCCACCATGGATCACCAAGCACCACACAACTTTCCAGGGTCAGGATACCTCTTTAGTCCTACAGAGAAATAACTACTTTTTCACTGGATGCCTTTCTTCAGGCACCTGAGTGAGTCTGCTCATTTCAGAGCTGATTTTGAAAGGGTTATGAAACAGAAAGCAAAGTACCAACCTGGCACAAATGCAGTTAGGTATTCAAACCATTGCCTGATTGTTGAGTCACCAAACAAATACACCACTTTTTTCTGTAAGCAGTCTGTAATGTTGTCAGGGTCATTAAACCGACGTATCTTAAAGTTTCTAGGCCTCCACTGATCTTTGTAATAATACCCAGAAGGAAAAGTTCCTGAGCCCTGAGAGATTTCTGGGTTGTCATTTTCTGAAAAGAAAAAGAAAAATGTGAGATATTCTGAAATTCTCCTCCAACAAACCATACATGAAAAATGTTCTAAGAAACTCAATTATGACCTAATATTTGCTAGCCTGATAGCATCTTGGTTACATTTCCTGCTGTCACATCTCAAAGAAATTCCAGACTTTCCTCTTGTTACAAAAGGTTCTCCTTTGCACAAAAAAGGGAAGATCTGAAATGGGCGGGGAGGGGTACGAGTGTGTTGGTAAACAGAAGGGGAAAAGGGGACTTTTTTCCAGCATTCCCTCTCATTACGCATATTTTTATCAAAGCCAAAAATGAAAGCAGGCAAAAACCAAGGAAACGTGTAGATATAAGAACTGTCCAGCATTATCCCAGAATAGGAGAAGAGTTTTTCATTCAAATGCCTGTGAGGCAACTAAATAACATCAACTCATATTTTATGTATGCACAGTAATAACCCACTGTTTCTCAACCCATTAAAAGGAAAATTTTAATCCATGGATTAAATATTAAATATTAATTCAGGAAACCACCAGAGAATCAAACCATTGCCATGCAATCTAAATAATTATTCCCCACCATACAAAAGGTTCAGAAGATTGTTATGTTCAATGAACAACATTAAAAACACATCATCAGTATGTATTTATGGCTGTAGCCTAACTACACATGATAACATAATGCCAAGACACCTTTTGGAAGAAAACTCAACATCCTTGTGCCCTCATACCTCCTTTGGAAAATGCCACTATGTAAACAACATGCTTTACATGCATCAAAACTGACAGGAACTGCTAGTATTTCTTGCATGTTGTAAGCAACTAAATGTATTGTTTCATAAGATGCTTGTTATAACACTTTAAGGTAGGTCCTATTATTATCCCCCTACCTTTCAGAACAGTTGTGCAACATGTCCTAGGCCCCAGAACTTCTTAGTAGCTAATTCAGGAATTAAGGATCCAAGCAGATGAACCCTAAAGCCCATGCTCTTAACCACAGTTGTTATATGGTTTCTCAAACACAGATGTTTGTAGATGCCAGCCATTTTCCTTTTGGCTTTTTCCTGAAGGTGTACACTCACTATTTCTAACACTTATTCAAACCCACCATCTTCAGAAAACAACCAATCATTTCATATCAGTTCCTTACACAACCTAAGGTTCAAACCTTGATCATAATCCAGTAATTCTATAGTTTCATCTGTTAAACCACAATTCAAAATCCAAATGTTTTTATGACTCCTAAGTTTTAGTTCCGTATTTGTGAGTATTTTCACCTAATTTGATTTCTCGATATTATCCCTGTTACTCAAAATTGTTTTGGTTTTATTTTCTTCAAGAAAGATGCCCTATTTAACAGATAATACATATTTAATCTTTTTTTTAATAGGGAATTTGCTAATTTCTTGCAGGTTCAGGGCCTAAATTGAAAAACAAACAGCATTCCTAAAAGTTTTCTTTGGCAAATGTAATTATAAAAAAAGAAAAAGGAGAAAGAAAAGGAGGCAGGGTATACTCTTTTGTTGCTATTACAAGAATTGAGGGGATCGCCCTGGCTGGTGTAGTTCAGTAGATTGAGTACCAGCCTGCAAACCAAAAGGTTAATGGGTTCAATCCGAGTCAGAGCACTTGCTGGATTGTAGGTCAGGTCCCCAGGTGGAGGTGTGCGAAAGGCAACCACATGTTAATGCTCCTCTCCTTCCCTTTCTCCCTCCTTTCCCCTTTCTCTAAAAATAAATAAGTAAACTCTTTTAAAAAAGAAAAAAGAATTGAAGGGATCAAAACTGCCAATGTGCCAGAGACGTTTATGAATCACAAGCCATGGAAGTTTATGTATCATAGTTCAGTTCTCACTTAGAACAACCCATATAAACAGACATTAGTAGGAGGGTTTGCTGAGGGACAATGACCAGATACACCTTGGACTGGGCTCCATCCAGATATCTATAATTTCCTAACCCATTTGTTGCCCTGAGATTCTTCAAACTTTTAATGAAAGATAAAGTACAGCAACTGCCAGACCTAGACCTTGTTAGGTACTTAAATATTTTTTGAATGAATGAGAGAATGGATGAATGAATGAGGAGAATGAAGGGATAAAGATGAATCAGGCTGCTGGCTAAAGAAGAAATACTCTTTCATCCTCTTCATTCAACTATTTATTTGGTTTATTCAAAAGCAATTCCTTAACATGTACCAAGTGTGGTTTTACCCTGTTACCACACTTTGCCCAAAGCTCCCTCAGTTGTATGGAAGATCAAGGCGGCACAGGCCAGAAAGTTCCAAAACAATTTACAAGGGTGGGATTTAAAAGTGATCTTGAAATTACAATTTTTACCATGGTTAATTCAGTAGACTCAGCTACTCTCTGTCAAATGCATGTTATAAAGAAAAGCGTTTATCACACAGGAAAATCAATTACTGAACCTGACATTTTTCTCTCAACTCACAGCTCTGGTTAACAGAGTATGTTGAAATGCATGTACTTACATTGCCCTCTTCTGGTCAGCTGGGGAAAAAACATTTCCTGACAGATGGCAAACAGTCCAAAGTCAGCGTTTCTTAGAGCTAAGAGTGCATTTTCACTTACAATGACAGAGATGAAAGACTCTTAAATCAATAATATGATCCCTGGTTATTATAACATGTGGAACTAAAATAAGTAAAAAAATTAAAAATGAGTCACAATGCAATTTTATGGTTATCTTGAATGTAGATGATGAAGAAGTTGACAAAGAGGTGGTTATGAAGGCTGTTATAAAGGTCTTCATGCAAAACAGAGGGGATAGCTTTAATTATTCCAAGGTCCCTGATTTTCAAATATATCTTGGCTTCTCTTTAAAGCCCACAGCTTAACTTTTCCTCCCAACGCTGTCATTCATTCATTACCCAGGAGGGCCATTTGAGCCACAAATGGGACAAAATTGGAGAGAAAAAATTTCCCTAAGTTATCTAGAAAGAGCTGGAGAGACAGACAGTGCAAATTAAGGATGCAGTACATGCGTTTACATGTGTGTGCATACGTCCCTTGATTTCATGGCCTGAGTTACACACAAAAGAGCAGTGAAGGCCAGCCAAAGGGGAGTCATGGCTCATGACAGGAAAGAAAGACAAGGCAGAGAAGAAAGAGAGCCAGATAACTCCTTGACCAGGGTACAGGCACAGTGAGCACAGGAATACCTGGGGACCACCTCAGGGAGACAAGGAACAAGGGCAGTATGTGTCACGCTGTTTAGGCACACGGACAAGTGCTGGGGACAGGAGAAGGTCCTAGCTATACAGTTACTCTAACAGCTTGAATTTCAATTTACTCTTGAATTCCCCTGACAACGTACTGGAAATCTGTTTTTGTCTTTATATTTTTAGCTCCCTAAAAGCTAAGCATTTTAGAGAGGAAAGCTAAAAATGCTGCGTAAGAAGAAAGAGCTGCAAAGTGAGAGAATGCTAAAAGGGACCTCAGAGAGTAGCTGGTTCAAAAAGTGAAGAAAGCAAGTCAGAAAGTGACTTGCCAAAGTTTCTCAGGCAGTTGCAGAAAGTAGAAGTAGAGGTGGTACTGTTTACAAAGACATATGTTATAGTTACTGACACAGTTGTGGAAGCTGGTTTCCTTCCCTCAATGGAATGTTAGTTGGATTTTTTATGTAGGATATAAGCCTTTTGTTTGTCTAAGTTAACTGGACCTGCACCCTGGTGTCATTATTAAGTTTCTAGTTATTGCAAAGGGCTGTGGAAATTCAGTGCTATAAGAGTGTGAAAATACATTTTTTTTAAAGATTTTTATTTATTATTTTTCAGAGAGGGGAAGGGAGAGAGGCAGAGAGGATGAGAGACATCCATGTATGGTTGCCTTTCACCTGCCTCCAGCTACAGGTGTGGCTGGAGACCTGGCCTGCAACTTGGTTATGTGCCCTGGCTGGGAATTGAACCAATGACCTTTGGGTTCTCAGGCTGGTGCCTTATCCATTGTGCTAACAGCCGGAGCTTTGAAAGCACATTTTTAAAATAGTAAAGCAGCTATACTGGAATGTGAGAAATACTCTCTATGTTCTAAACATTCTACATCTCTATCTGAGTGTTAATTTATTAGCTTCCTATCTCTGCATGACACAGCACCACAAGTTTAGTGGTTAAAAACAAGGTGCATTCACCTCCCACAGCTCTTAGGCCAAAGCCGGGGGTGTGGCACAGCTGGTTCTCAGCTCAGGTCCCGGGAACTAAAGTTAAGACGTCAGCAGGCTGTGCTCCCTGAAGCCTCTGGAGAATCACTTCCAACTCACTCAAGGAGATCTGATTAGGTTCTTTGTGGTTAGAAGGCACCTACTTGCCTTTACTTTCTTTGTGACTGAGTCTCTCTTTTCCTTGTCAGCCAGGGAATGCCCTTCAGCTCCTAGAAGCTGCCTGTATTCCTGTCATAAGTCAGCAACTTAGAATCTCCCTCACATGGAAACCTTCTCACGCTTTCAATCTTTCTTCAGAAACTGGTCCCTTTTAAGTGCTAACTGGTTAGATCTGATCTACCCAGGATAATCTCTCCTTTCTTTTTTTTTTTAAAGTTCAATTTTGTCATACAATATAATTTAAGGAGAAGTATTAGTAAGAGCATGGATCCCTGAAAGTCACCTCAGAATCTGTCATACCACATTTACAAAGATACGTACAAATGTAAAACTGTATGTTATCATCTGTGCTTCATTATATATAAGGTATATTTCAATAGATAAAGAAAAGCAGTAAAAAACTACAACAAGGTTCATCTTTACTTTGTTACTAATAAATCAAGTCCTATCCTAAACTCAGTATGTTCCCCACAAAAATATGAGCTTCAGTTTCGTTTTTGATGAAGTCAGAAACCATCAAGGTCCCTAAGCCATGAGGTCATGATAGTCTTGGGACCTCAGTACAGTATTCATAAAAATTCAACAGTAATTGTGACACTGGGAAGGCCTGTCAGACAGAAACCAGGCCCTTGTCCTTGGTAAAGTAGTCTAGTATATTAAAAGTTGTGCTGCTTTGCTTTTGACTGAAATTACACCCATGTGTGGGGGTTGCATTGGCAAACTCAAGCAATTCACCAGACTCTAAATATGTATTTCAACTAATTTTACTTTATAGAAAAATCCTCTAACTAATAAATAACAAAATTTCATAAGAGAAAAACACTCTAAGATATAGGCCTCACAAGTGAAATAATAAAAGGAGAAAGACTTGGAACTATTCCAAGGCCAGGACAAAATAGAGAAATACAAGATGGGCCTGAAATATCTTCTGGTGCCAGGAACTAACAAATGACATGAGACAGCAAGTCATCATTAGACCACCACAGGAACCACTGCTACAAGATCTACTAGTGAATACTAAAATTAGTGGGGGAAAGTCTAAACAGAAACAGAACATGTAGTCTTCGTGTTAGTTTCCTGTGGCTGCTACAACAAATGACCACAAATTCAGTCAGTCAGCGGCTTAAAAAACACAGCTTTATTCTCTTATAGTTTTGGAGGCCGAAAATTCAAAAGCAGTATCTCTGGGCCAAATCCAAAGTGTCAGTAGAGCCACACTGTCTGGAGGATGTAGGGAAGAGTTTGTCCTTGCCTCATCTAAGAGCTATTCTCTCTGGCTCACAACCCCTTCCTCCATTTTTAAAGCCAGTAGCGTGGCATCTTCAAATCCCGCTCTGCTTCCATCTTCACATTGCCTACTGCCTTCTGGAAGAAATCTCCCTCTGCCTCCCTCCCAAAAGGGCACTTGTGATTGTCTTTAGGGGTCACTCTGATAATCCAGATAATCTCATCTCAAGATCCTTAACTTAATCACTTATTCAACACTTATTTATCCCTGTAAGTTAACTTTCACAAATTTGATGAATTAGGATCTAGGTGAGACATTACTCAGCCTACATGTTCCAGAGTATCTCTCCAGAATACCGAGTAAATACAAAGATACAAATATAAGTTTTAAAAATAAAGAAATAAATAAAAATAAGTTCACAGTGAAGGAACCTGGCAGACACCACCTTGATCAAGTGATCAAGGCCAATATCTTAGCAATACTTATTGTGCACCCCCTTTAAATGACACCAAGGGAAGCATCATTTAGCAATGCATGTTGACATCATGTAACCTTAAAAGGATACATTATTTCTGCGCTATTCCTTCCAAAAATACATAACCTCATTCTACTAAGAGGAAAACATTAAACAAACCCAAAGTGAGGGACATGCTAAAAATATGTCTAACCAATGCTCTTCCAAAGAGTCAAGGTCATGAAAGATAGTGAAAGACTGAGGAACTATCACAGAAGAAAGACTAAGGAAACATGGCAAATAAATGTAATATGGGACCCTGCACTGAATTCTGAAACAGAAATAAGACATTAGTAGAAAAGTTGATGAAATCCAAATAAATTCTATAGCTTAATTAATATTGTATTGATGTTAAATTGTTAGTTTTGGTAAGTGTTCTGTGGTTACTTAAGATATTGGCATAGTGAAGATGTGTAAAGGTTATATGGAAGCTCTCCTATGTTTGCAACTCCTAAGTCTAACGTTATCTGAAAAGGAAACAAGTAACTTAAAAGCGAATGAAGGAACAAAGGGAAGGAAGGAAGAGTACGAGTCCTTCACTTAGGATCTTTGAGCGACCCCTGCTGGGGGCACTCATATCAACAGGCTGAGCTTCAGTAAAGTTCTGCTAAGCTGGACTTCCATATTATATATATATACAGGTTTACAGTTGTATGTGAAACAGTTCATTCTTATATTATCACTTATTAGTTATTGTAATATTTATTTGTATTTGTCTTCTTATTAATATTATTGTTATTATTGTATATCCTTATGATTTTTTTCTTTAGATAATGATGGCTGATAATTTAACTTACTTTTGCCCACCCTGGTATAGCTATTGCCCTTTCTTTCCAATTATGTATGGCACCTGCTCCAAGATGGTTCTCTTAAAGCCAGGCTATTCTGCTCCTCCTGATTTATGGCTGCTTTCTTCCTCCAAAGATCCATCAATAGCCTCACTAATTACTGAATCTGTCTTCTTTCTAAACACAATCATACATCACAAATCCACTTCCTGGATGAAATTCAAGTAAACCATCCAAAGCTCCTCCCACTGACCATCTCACTGGACACTCAGGGACATCACGAGGACAGTCCAAATAACAGGGTCTGGGAGAGGAGAGGTGCGGTAGTGGGACAGGCTTCCTAGGGTATCAAAGGTAAGGAAGTGTGATAAGTGTGACACTACTGGAGGATGACATGTCTCCTAAAACCTCAGCTGTGGGGTTGTGGGCCAGGCAATAATTGATAAGTAATTGCCGTTAATTATGTTTCACATGTGTATCTTCTAAAATTAGTAACTCACTGGGTTCAAGTAAATCAAATACACCTTTTTAGTAGGAAAAGATTGGAGTTTCTTGTGGTCCATGATAGTGGACACCAGAGATACAGACTGGCACTGTTCTGTCTGCATCTGGAGCACAGACAGATTTTATTTAACTCACACAGTATTTTAAAAGTTTTAAACTGGATGTCAATGTTTGGAAATCTGGAGATATTATTTTAAAAATTTCTGATTTTTCATGGAAAAAAATCTCCAAGTCTTGCCAAACTGGGTTTGCATTTCTTCATGGCAACAATGCAGCAGGAAATGAGGACAGGCTGCCTACCCCCTTAAATGGTCCTTGCTCTTTGGTTCCTTCTCCACCACTCACAGGAGACTTGCATGTGGCTAAATACCCACTATGTTGGATTCAGGTATGTTATATGCCTAGTCCCGGTGGCATTAGTGTTTGCAATACCTGCTGTGCATGATCAAATATATATGCTTTCAACATTAAAAGGATGTCGCTTCCATCTGCACTTGATCTTAACCGAAAGGCCAAGAAGCAATCACCTGCCACCTAAATAAGCTTCTGTAATAACGTGTATCCTTTCCACTAAAAATCACTATAGCTAATTTATCTATTTTGCAAAAATACAGCAAATACATTAATTCTTCTGAATTTTATTCCTTTTGGTAATATCCTATACCAATGGCTCAGAACCACCTGGAAGGTTCATTAAAAATACATCCTGGCTGGTGGCTCAGTAGATAGGCACTGGCCTGCGAACCCAAAGGTCGCTGGTTCGATTCCCAGACAGGGCACATAATCAGGTTGCAAGCCAGGCCTCCAGCCAGGTCTGTAGCTGGAGGCAGGTAAAAGGCATTGATGTTTCTGTTCCATTCTTCCTCCCTCCTTGCCCTTCTTTCTAAAAATAATCAATAAAATCTTTATCAAAAAACAAAACACAGATAGCTGTGCCCAGCACCCAGAGTTTCTGAGTCAGTGGTCTGAGGTAGGATCTGAGTCTGCAGCTGAGGCAAGTCCCCTGGTAATGCTGAAGCTGCCAGTCCAGAGGCTACACTTTGAGAACAGCTTCTTTCACTAACCCACTTTTTGTGATTTTTAAAATTTCCATGACAATTCTACGCTCATTCCTTGAATACAGCTAGAGCAGTGATATCCAACAGGACTTTCTGCAATGATGGATGCGTTCTTTACAAAATGTTATTCAAAATGGTAGCCATTAGCTACATGTGGCTGTTAAGCATGTGTAACTAAAGAATTGAATGTTTAATTTTATTTAATTTTAATTTAAATAGCTACATGCGGCTAATAGCTATACCATAAAGGACAGAATAGCTCTGAAAGCTCTTAAAGAGCCAAAGGGAAAGGGGCATGGGGGAAGAAGAAAACTTTTACATGAGCATAAATAGCAAAACCCTTAGGCACATAAGATCTAACTGACTTATTTTCATCTAACAGCTCTTTTAGTATTTTCAATCATGCTCAGAAGTAACCATGTCATATTACAGAGGAAATAGGGTTTTATAACATCAGTGAAACTACAAAGCCTCCACCCACCTACCAAGAAAAACATCAAATCATGGAGCTCAATCTTTTTACCTTTTATTCTCCTGGGAATTACAGTCACCCAATCAGGTCCACTGGAGTTGATTGGCATTTTGATATTGACACCACTTTAAGAGGAATAAAAAGAGTACAAGCTTAGATTCAGGAAAACTTATTTTTCCATATGTATCTTTATTTACAAATAAAAATGGGGTGGGTGGGGAGGGGGACAGAGGGGAGAAAAAAAGGGATGGATGTAATACAACAACAATAAAATTAAAAGAAAAAAAAAAAACAAATAAAAATGGATATGATTTCACAGAACCTCAATTAAGATGAAATATTCTCACAAACATTAATCAGCATAATAACTAGCTCTCTTAAAATAAACAGGCCATATAATCTGAATTGGAATTAAATAGATTAGTTTTTCACTGCTTAGCCCCTAACCCAAATTCCAAAATGACAAATTCTGGTTTGAACAGCTTACTTCTTTAGACTGGGAGAATGGTTCATACTGATGAGAGTATCTAATTTGTCACTACCTAGTGTTCAGATGACAAGTCCCTGAAGCACTAAGTCACATGTCGTATTCCTTAGGCCTTGCCTAGAACTAAGATAAGTCCTATTGTAGACACTTGTCCCCAGATACAAGCTCATGTAATGCTTTGTTCATCATTACCATGGCCCTTTAGTGTCTCTTCCCCTTACTGAAACATATACCCCTTGAAGATACCGATCGTGTCATATTCACCTTGTGTTTTCTGTACTTATTAGTACAAGCCCTGGACTAGAGTCTGTGCTTGGAATGTATTTGATGGAAAGCTGTGAAAAGGTGGGGGAAGCTGGGGTCCAAGAGAAGAATATGGAAAACCCGGTGAATTATTCCAGAAACTGTGTCACAATAATTAGATCTCTTACACTTAGACCAAAAACAAACAAACAAACAAATAAATAAAATGCTAACTTGCCAAAGTCTTGATTTGGGAACTTGAAGTCATGATTTTTTGTTTCATCAAAAGTCAACTCAAAATGTATTTGTCCTGGTGGCACAGTGGATAAGGTGCCAGCCACGAACCCAAAGGTCACAGGTTCGATTCCCAGCCAGGACACATAACCAGGTTGTAAACCAGGTCTCCAGCCAGGTCCATAGCTGGAGGTAGGTGAAAGGCAACCATACATTGATGTCTTTCTCCCTCTCAGCCTCTCTCTCTTCCCCTCTCTCTAAAAGTAATAAATAAAATCTTCAAAAAAAATATTTGTCCTAAATAAATCTTGAACTTTACTGTACTCCAGGCATTCCTAGATGCCAGGGATATAATAGTAAACAAAACGCCACGGCATCTCCTTCTTTATAAAACTGACATTATAATGGGAGAGAGAGACAAAAAAAAAGTTAAGAAAAAGAAAGGAAGCATATGAGCCACATTAGAGATTAACACAATTTCACAGTTAAATAAGTGATATTTAAGAATGTACACAACTTTTCTTTTTTTAAGTTCTTTTTTTTTTTTTATTATTTCTAGAAAGAGGGGAAAGGAGAGAGACATCAATGTATGGTTGCCTTTCACCTGACTCCAGCCACAGATCTGACTGGATACCTGGTTTGCAACCTTGTTATGTGCCCTGGCTGGGGAATCAAACCTGCGACCTTTGGGTTCACAGGCCAGCCCCTTACCCACTGTGCTACCAGCCAGGACTGAGTGTACACAACTTTTACAAGAGCGCATATAAACTGCTTTCATGAGTTTGGAGCAGGAAGGGAAGGAAACAAAGAAAACTTCACTTCTGAAATTTGCCTGTAAAAATGTTTAACCTCACTCCAGTCATGCAAAAACAACAAAGCAGCAATTCCAAATTAAGGGAAATTCCTCAAAATTATGACATCAAAATTCTTAACATTGTGAAAAATAAAATAGGCTAGAGACCTCTTATGGATTAAAGGAAATTAAAGAGGTAACTAAATACATTGTGAATATAGATTCGATTAATTAAAAAAAAGAAAAGTAGTCAAAAAGGACATTATTGTGACAATTGGAGAAACTTAAGTACCGATTGCATATCAAATAATAATATTGCATCAATGATAAATGTCTACAGCCGTGGCTGGTGGCATAGTGGGTAAGGTGCTGGCCTGTGAACCCAAAGGTCGCAGATTTGATTCCCAGCCAGGGCACATAACCAGGTTGCAAGCCAGGTCTCCAGCCAGGTCCCTAGCTGGAGGCAGGTGAAAGGTAACCACACATTGATGTCTCTTTCCCTCTCTGCCTCTCTCCTTTCCCCTCTTTCTAAAAATAATAAATAAAATCTTTAAAAAAAACTAATCACAAAATATAAATCTATATTTATTTTCTTATTCACCAACCTCTCCTAAATTGGGTTAAGTTCAGAGAGATATTAAGTAGTGCATAATCAAAACAAGTGAGTCTCCTAAACATGAAAACATCTCCTAACTGGGACAGAGATAGTGAAAAGGAATGCTTACATCACCCCCGAGAACAAGGAGCATGTACCTCTGGAAGAAAGCACTCTCTGCAGTGGTGAGCAGGCCCTTCAGGTAGCCACCTTTGAAATGGTTAATTCGGCTGCTGCAAGGGAGCTTCTTCGGTTTGAAGCAAAACCAAGGTTCTCCGGTGTAGAGATCTGTAAAGTTACACAGGGGAAGACTCCTAGGAAGACACACATTGCACTCAGTAGTTTCAGAAATTCTTCCTGAACGAAAGAGACTCTTGAAATAGACCCTGTCTGGTTTCTGCTCCTGTAAGTGCTGAAGGACTCTGATCCCTTCGCTGGGATGGACCAAAGATATGGACACTTTAACTTTGCCTGGCCAGAGCAAAGTAAAAAAAACCTTGTAAAACCCATTCTGGTAGTCTACCACTCTGCCCGCAGCCCCTGCCTGCAGCTCAGGGGAGTGAATTCTGGCCTGCAGGTAGTCTCCACCATACTTCTTGGGCTTTCTGTGAAAATCCTGGATGTGAACCAGCACTTCTAGCTGGCCTCCCAACTTGAAGAGGTCAGCAGAGTTCAAGATGACAAAGTAGCTGGAAGAAGGGTCACTGCTCTTCCAAAAGGGAACAGGGCCCACATCAGGCACCTGCCACTGTAAGGCGGTCAGCAAGGAGTCCTCCTCCATGCGCTCCTGGCTGGACAATGCCTGGTGGTCATAGCCACAGTAGCGATTCCGGCTAGTTCCCGTCACCTGGGGTGAAATAAACTGCCCGCTACTGTCGATGAATGTGGCTGAGACAGTCTCATGGTCCAAGTACTGAAGAGAAAAACACAAAAACAAACCACAGCTACAATAAATCTTATATTCAACCAAAATAAACCTCTGCTTCAGTTTAAATTTTAATGTAACTACTTAGAATGCCACTGTTTCAAAAACCAAACTTCACTAGTTTTACAAGGCTGTATTATTGTAACACAGTGAAATCAAAATTAAGAATAGACATAGAGGGATCCCTAAACTTTTATGAAATTTACCTCCAGGAACTTGATAAGGTTTCCACAGTAAATATTGGAAAACCCCTATGTTTCCAGTAGGAGGGAAAAGGTATCATTATGAAACGTACCAGACTAATACAGCCTGACATCAAGAGAAACTAGTTTACCAGAGGCAAATCCACTGAGGTTCCATCAGAGTCTAAACAAACTGGGATAGGGGACATGCCCAACTCCAGCCTATCCCTGCCATTCTGTCTAACTTTAGGGGTTGGGGGAGGCCTAAGAAGCACTTTTGAAGGTCACAGCCCAGGAACACAGGCTCACTAACGGGCTAGAGCTAAATCACAGGACGATAAGCCACTTCACCTCCCCCTCACGTCACCACCACACCACTCAAAGCCTATTTACTGGAGTTCCTTTTACCCTGTACATCATGTGTAGCTTTCAACAAAAAATGACAAAACATACTAAAAGGCAAAACACACAGTTTGAAAACACAAATCAAGTATCGGAAATAGACTCGGTTATAGAAGGGATGTTGGAACACTCAGATGAGGAATTTAAAATAACTATGATTAATATGCTAAGAGCTTTAGTGGAAAAATCAGACAACATGGGAAAACAGATGGGCAAAGTAAGAAGAGAGGGAAATTCCAAGAAAGAATCAAAAAGAAATGCTAGAGCAGAAAGAATTTTTAGGGCAGGGAAGATATTCTGTATGACATTATAATGATGGACAGATGTCATTATCATTTGCCCAAATCCAAAGAATATACAACCAAGATTGAACTCTAAGGTAAACAACAGACTTTGGGTGATTATGATGCATCACTGTAGGTTCATCCTGGGAAAAAAGTTATGATAATAATAATGGAAGAGGCTATGCATTTATTATGACAGGGAGAATAAACCCTGTCAATCGTTTCTTCTTTTTTGTAATGGAAGTACCTGACTTTGATTTCCCAGGTATCCATTTCAAAGAGGCATCTCTTTAAAGATAGCTATTAAAAAAAAAAGGAATGTGGTTACACACATACTGCACGCACACGCACACATACACGCACATGCACACGCATGCACACGCACACACATACACACACACACACATATCGCCAGGCCACACACCTCAATAAAACAGCCAGGCAGCTCCCTTCCTCCCCAGGCTCCTTTGTTTTATGGACTTTCGGTTTAGATAACTATTTGGGTCATTTCCTTTTCTCTTCCCATGCTTTAAATTCTCACTCTTATGTTTTAAATTCACCAATAAAAAGTGAATCCATGAGACCTCAGGCCCCCACTCTCGACCCCAATAAAAATTGAACCGCAGCTCCATCGTCCCTCTCTTTTTCTACCCACCATGTGGCCCTAAGTGTGCAGTGTACCCACTGGGACCTATGAGTAACAAACCTTGTTCTTTTATTCAGCATTTCCCGATGGTTGTTGCTGAGTGTGCCCCGCAATCATAAGGGCCACAAGGGCCAGTCCAGACACAACTCTGCTTATCAAAGACTGGGGCTAGCAGAAAATACTTCTCTCAATTTTGTTGTAAACAGAGAACTTTAATAATAAAGCCTTTAACATAAAAATTTGAAAAACTAAGACAAATGCCAGAGATCAAAAACACTGAAAAAGAAATGATGAATGCCTTTGAAGGGTTCAGCTGAAGAAAGACTCTGAGCCCAAGGTTATGTCCACAGAAATTTTCAAAACTAAAAAGCAAAGAAAAGAAATGGGAACTATTTCAAGAGCTATGGGGCAAACCAGGCACACCCACCCACACACACACATACACACACACACACACACCAGAAATTGTTGCATAAGCTTTTTAGTACCTAACCCAGGCATCATACATGATGCAATGAGTAAAACTGCAAGGGGGAAAAAAGACAAACAGTAACAACAAAGCAAAACCAAAAATTACTACCCTCAATAGCTAATATTACCTGTTACAAACCCTTTACAACTGAAAGAATTTCATTATTTCATGCAAATTGAAATAAAAAAAAGCTGAAGTACCAATAGTTAGGCAAAACAGACTTTAAAACAAAGGCTATATAATAAGAGAAAGAAAGACACTTGATAATGATAAAAAAGCACAGTCCAATAGGAGGATATAACCTTGTAAACACATATGTACCCAACACAGAAATACCTAAATATATAAAGCAAAACTTGATGGACAGTAATACAATCATAGTATAGGGGACTTTAACAATATCCCATTGTTATTTCAGACAGAAAAGAAAAAGGAAACAGCCCTCTTAAATTACATTAGACCACATGGATTTCATTGAGATTTTTAGTCTTTCACCTCAAAGGAGCAGGGTATACATTCTTTTTAAGTGCCCATGGAACATTTTCCAGAATAGACCATATTAGGCCACAAAACAAGTCCCAATATATTTCAGAAAACTAAAATCATATCAAGCATTTTCACCAACCACAATATTATAAAACTAGAAATCAATTAAGGAAAAAAAAAAAAAAAAAAACAGAAAAACACACAAACACATGAAAGCTAAATAACATGCTACTAAGCAATGAATGGGATCAAGAAAGAAATCAAAAGATACCAAAAGACAAATGAACATGACAACACAAAATCTAAAATCTATAAAACATAGCTAAAGCAGTCCTGAAAGAAAAATTCATAGCAATACAGGCCTACCTCAAGAAACAAGAAAAATCTCAAATAAAAAATCTAACATTACTGCGGGGAGGGAGGAGGAAGAGGCAAGGAAGGGGAGCAGTTTAGACAAGAACCTAGTATAAAGGAACCACGGACATGGACAACAGGTGGGATTGACTTTAGGGGGAATGGGTGGGTGGGGAGGGAGACAGAGGGGAGCAAAAAGGGGATGGATGTAATACAACAACAATAAAATTTTTTTAAAAAATCTAACTTTACACCTGAAGGAACTAGAAAAAGAACAACAAACTAAGCTCAAAGTGAATAGAAGGGAGGAAATAATAAAGATGAGAGCAGAAATAAACGAAATAGTCTTTAAAAATGACAAAGAATATATGAAACCAAGAGCTGGTCAAACAGATTAAATCTCTTGGGACTCTCACGTGCAGCTTGACATCTGAGTTCCAGGAATCTCAAAAGGCACGGGCTGGGCATTCTGGCACCAACAGCAAAAGGAGCAAATGGCACTTGGCTTTGGGTCCCAACCATACCTGGGGTCAGAAATCAGATAATGCTCCATAGTCAGTTACAGTAGAATATCCATCCCAATCAAAGGTGGATAAAAGAATTATTTACAAGATCCACTTTAGCTGTTGCCTAAGCCTCATCTTGCAGAAATGGCACATATATTCATAACAGCACAGTGCTCTCTCCACAAGTCCATTGGGCAATGACCTACATACCATTCTGAAGCCAATATATTACGAGACCAAGTCAGCTCCTACTGCAGAGCCACCCTCCCCAAAGAAATGTCCATATCAATGAAAAAAGATATAATCCCCACCCACAAAAAAGCATGGTGTTTTTTAAATTATATTTATTGATTACTCCATTACGGTTGTTCCAATTTTCCCCCCTTTGCATCACTCCACCCAGAACCCTGACTCCCTTGGGCATCCCCTAACACCACTGTTCATGTCCATGGGTTATGCGTGTAAGTTCTTTGGCTACTCCATTTCCTACAAATGTACTTCACATCCCCATGGCTATTTTGTAACTACCTATATGTACTTCTTAATCCCCTCACCTCTTTACTCATTCCCCCACATCCCCTGTTCCATCTGGCAACTATCAAAACACTCTCTGTATCAATGATTCCGTCTCTGTTCTTCTTGATTGCTTCATTTTTTAGATTCAATTGTTGACAGATATGTATTTATTGGTATTTTACTGTTCATACTTTTAATCTTCTTTATCTTATGTAAGTTCCTTTAGCATTGCATATTATAATGATTCAGTGATGATGAACTCCTTTACCTTTTTCTTGTCTGGGAAGCTCTTTATCTGCCTTTCGATTCAAAATGATATCTTTACTGGGTAGAGCAATCTCAGCTGTAGGTCTCTGCTTTTCATGACTTTGAATATTGCTTGTCAATCCTTTCTAGCCTGCAATGTTTCTTTTGAGAAATCAGCTGGTAGTCTTGTGGGAACTACCCTATAGGTAACTAATTGCTTTTCTCTTGCTGCTTTTAAGATTCTCTTTTTATCTTTAACATTTGGCACTTCAATTATGATGTGTCTTGTTGCAGGCTTTGCTACATGCATCTTGTTTGAGATTCTTTGTGCTTCCTGGACTTGTATGTCTATTTCCTTCACCAAATTAGGGAAGTTTTCCTTCATTTTGTTTTCAAAGAGATTTCCAATTTCTTGATCTTTCTCTTTGGCTTCTGGCACCCCTATGATGTGAATGTTGGGTCTCTTGAAGTGTTGGTTCCTGGTGGCCAGTCAATGGGGGGGATTTACCCAGGCCAGTCAGCTGCAAGCATTGTCTGGGACCACTGAGCACTAACCTCCACTCTCCATGGAAGATCAGCTGTGTAGGGGCAGGGTGGTGGTGCTCTGAGGTGGTCTTAGCCATTCACTGGGTGTGCCAACACTGGGGTTTTCCAGGCAATGAAGGTCAAAATCAGTCCCCAACTATGTTCTGTCCACCGCCACCCTACCTGAGATACAAGGCAATCTGAGGTGGCTACTACTTGCTTGGGCTTTGAGTTCCCCAGGGGAAGCCAACCTGTGAGTCTAGGCTGGCTGATGCTAGTGCCAGGCCTGGGTACACTTAGCAAGAGGCTGGGGGTTTGCTGAGGCCAGTTGTTGCTTATTTGAAAGGATTTGGGAAGTTTTGAAGTATGAGCCAAGACTAGCCATTTTTATGGAAAAGTTAACAGCTTGGGTGGGCCTCTAAGCTGGATGGAAGAGAGTCTCAGGTGATCTCCAAGAGGGGGTAAACAGTTAGCCAGGTTGATGGAGTCCTGTGTATGGCTCCCATTTGCCAGTTCTGTGGCTCCATTAGGGGAAGGTTCAGAAAACAGACAATGGCCTCTGCCTGCATTTTTATCTAGGAGAAAGCTGTCTCCCAGCTTTCATTTTAATGCCAGACACTAGTGCCTTTCAAGCTACTACCCCAGTGGTGGAGCTCAGAGGGAGTGATTCTAAGTAACTCCATATATGGGTTCTTTAAAAGGAAGTGCTTGGGACTCCAAAAGTTTCTTCCACTGACTCAATTCCCACTTACTTTTGCAGCCAGAAGTCATGGGGCCTTATCCTCCTGGCCCTGGGAACCTAGGCTAGGGGAGCCTGGAGTAAGGCTGGAACTCTTTGCTCCTAAGATATCCTTCCCAAATTTTTATCTACCACACATGGATGTGGGAACAGTCCATTGCACATCTCTGTCTCTCCTACCAGTCTGGATGGATGTGGTTTGTTTCATTCCATAGTTGTCAGACTGCCATTCATCTCAATTTCTGAGTGTTCTGAGTGACCGCTATTGTATATTTTGTCACTTTGATGTGGTTGTACGAGGCAGCTGGCTGTGTTTACCTATGCCAACATCTTGACTGGAAGTCCCAAGCATGGTATTTTAAAAGCACAGCTGCATGATCTTTCAATTCCCTATCTTGCACAGGTGGTAAAAGGCCATTGCCAGGGCAGTTAGTAAAACAAATTTGGCCAATGCCAGTGTGGGTTTGTCTCACTACCAACACTTGGGAACTGCTACACAAGATATCCACTGACCACATCTGTGGGAAAGCTACAGCCTAACGCCTGATACCAGAACTGAAAAAGGGCCAATAGCCACTACTAATCAGAGCTTCTAAGGACATCAAACCAGAGGAGGAGACATTTGAATGGGGGTTGGCTGGCAACTTCCCCCAGGTTGGACATGATACTTCTTGTTAGGGAGTGAGGAATGTCTGGTGAGCTAAAGTGGTCCCCATCGATCCTGCTGGAATCGGGGCCTAGACCCTCTGAATATGACTACAATGGACAAAAGCCAACGCTGAAGGTTACTGTAACTGGCTGCTTAGCATGGTCTTATTCCACTGAGATCAAACTGCAGATAATCCTGGCACCCTCGCCCCCTGTGCTATGTGCCTGGTATGCACCACATCTCCAGAATTAGCTACATTCATTTTAGCTAATGAGAATGAAACTACTACTGTTATCATAATTGCAGGGGAGGACCACCCCAATTCAATGCCTGCTAAACATTTGTCTTATTGCCCTTAATGTGATCTTCCTGGGAGAATGTCAAGGAATACCTTTCTCCCCTGGACTGCCATTTAAGCAAAAATACACAACCAATCTGATGGCTGAGCCTGTAGATTGCTGCCCATGTCCTACAGAGAAGGAATATCTTGGGTGGTGCTCCCCTTCAACATCTTGGGAACAATGGCTGGGTTAGGCAACCCGTATGAACCTGGGAAGTTTGACTCCAGGGACTAGAGCTAACGGTCCCTCCTTTAATTTTGAATTTAACGCAGTTTAGTCAGACACACTAAGTCTGGCTATCACATTTGGGACGGCTTAAGATGGGTATGCGCTGAACATTAAGGACCAAGTCATGCTCAGTGTGATCACAAACACCACCCCCTCTTCCTCTCTTCCTTTTCCCCACTCACTCTTGTTCCTTGGGTAGCCCCACCAACTATGCAAAACCAACTGATTGACCTATGCAGCCCAATCTAAGAATCTCCAGACGCTCAGTGCTAAGCCACCTGAATTTTATTCACAAATGAAAAGGAATTTAAAAAGATCAATTTGCTTAATTTTTCTAAATGACAACTCATTCCCAAGCCAGTGATAAGGGCAACTTCAGGGCCTGTCTTTTAGATTCAGAGCCCAGAGGAAACACCAGTGGTCATTCTTAGAGCCACTATAAGCCATAGACTAGAGGTCACCTATCCTGCATCTGCTTCGTGTCCTTGCCTACTGAAAAAAGAGCACTGCTGTGTGCTGAATTATCAGCCCAGGGGTGGTTTGACTGATCCAGGGGTAACCCCAAGTGACTAATTCAGGAATGGGCATGTGACCCCATTTAGAACAGTGAAGAGGTTGCTTCAAGTTTCTTATGGATGCATGCAGCCAAATCCAGATACCACCAATCTCTGCAAAAGAAAACCTGCAAGCAATCTCTTGATAAGGGTTTTGAGGAAATAAATTGTCCTTTGAGCTGGAGATGGACAAGGAAGCAACCATCTCTTACTATGGCAGTATCCCGCAGTCCAACCACAAGTGAGATGAAAGCCATAGATAAAAGCCAACACACAAAGAAGGGCACAAATGAGAGACTTACAGTCTCCTAAACTATGCCCGACCTATTTCCTGAATTCTATTCTAAATGAGTAACATTTCTCAACAATACACTGGTACTGTGTCTGTAAGCAGAAAAATATATATGCTTAAAATACCAATGAGTAAGGGAAAACAACAAATAAATATAGGCCACGCTTAAGGAGAGATTACTGGAATACTAGACAACAATTTTCCCTCCCACCTTCTGCTGGGTATTGCTACATATACTTCCTTCTCATCTTACATGATATATTTAAGTAAAACTGAATCTTTGAGGCGCCAGCCTGCGAACCTAAAGGTTGCTGGTTCAATTCCCCAGCCAGGGCACATAACCAGGTTGCAAGCCAGGTCTCCAGCCAGCTCCGTGGCTGGAGGCAGGTGAAAGGCAACCAAACAGTGATGCTTCTCTCCTTCTCTGCCTCTTTCCCTTCCTCTCTCTCTGGAAATACTAAATAAAAATCTCTAAAAAAAAAAGCAAAATGAATCTTTGCAATCAAAATCACAAACATAAAAGGGAAAGGGGAATTAATGGAGGGAGCTGCCAAGTTTCAGAGCCTTTCCTACCCTCCCCCACTGAGTTTTTCTTTTTTTTGACCAATTATCATCACAGTAATAAGTTAAACAGCATAAAAGCCATGAAAATACTTTAATCCTGGACAAGATGACCTCTTAGACATGGGAAAATGTTTTACCACATTCCACTAAAAGAGCTACTTTTGATTTTCGGTATCAGGATTGCCCGAATCATCTATTTGCAGCACTCCCCCTCCCCCATTACTGTTCAGTTTGTGCTGGTGCGGATGATCAGAGCTGACGCTGTTAGGGGACATGCAGCCCAGAAGTGTCTATGAACCACTGTGGGCCTAGTAGGGGAATTTGCTAACATTCCTTCCTGACTCTACATTAATGACATGGGACTCTGGCCTATGCTCTGAAGTCTTTCTTTCTCCCTTTTCCTACCCCTTCACCCATCCTAGACCTATACAAGTATTTTCTTTCTCTACTCTTGCACCCAGGCTATTGAGTGTAGTAAAAGAAAACCACACGCACAGAACCAATGAAGGTGCGTGCCTAATGCATTTACAGTCTTGAAATGTATTGCCCCTCTGTTGTCCTGGAGAGTCAGCTCAGTCCCCCAACCCCATTCTTTCAAGTTCCTATACACAACCCTCCTGGGCTCCACCATCCTTCCAGTTTCCACTCTGTCTATAGGCAAGAACTCCCTCAAGGTCATGCCTTCCAATGGCATATGCAGCCACACAGCCAACGATCATGACATCTTTCCTTGTTAGGTCAGAAGAAGGAGCCTGGCTCCTCCTACATAATAAATAGTAAAACAGTAACAACAACACTCACAATGCACCGTGTCCCTCATCCTACGTAAAGTTATCCAATCCATTTGTGCTCTGATCCCACCCTCTCCTCCTCCCATTGGTCCATTAATCATTCTCTCCAGCATCTCTATTACCTCCTTCCCCTCAAAACAAGTCCCTCAGACTTCCACTTTCAGCCAAGATATACAGCGAGATTTACCTCTCCTGCTGAAACAACTTTAAAAAAATCAAAAAATATATATAAAACAATGGCTTTCCAGACATTAGACTAACCAGACAACAAAAGACCATGATGCCTGAAGGACAGGAAACAAAGGTGACGGTAACGGTAAGTTCCCTTTGCTGACAGCCTTGAAAGCATTTCCAAGCTGCAACATAGGGAGGGGGACCCCAGTGGAGCCTAATGAACTATTTCAGTTCAGGGGATGGAACTGAGAGTATTCAAAGATGGAGCTGATCAGTATCCCAGTATCCACTGGACTAAGTACAGGTGGAAAGAACTGCACAGAGAGAGAACTCAGGAAATGTCCAGAGGGTCCCACTTGAGTACTGAGCAGGGTACTTATGAACATATGCGTGTAATGCAACCACTAGAAGCTGGAGAAAGAACCTAAAAGCCTGAAAGAGAATAGTAACCTGAGCTCCCACAGGGCTGGGATATTTGGGAGACACAAATGTGTAGAACATAGCAAAACCCAATAAACAAAGAAATATCAGCATAATTAGGTTGGACCTATAACCTGAGAACTACCACAGGTCAACAAAATTAAAAGCACAGCAGCATTTTATATGGAAACTACTCCATAAGTTCATGTAGAGACTGGCAGACTTGGGCGGAAGGGAACACTAGGTACCTTCTTAGTGCCAGGCTCTTCTGAGGATCCTGTAAGATTTATCCATGCCCTTGCGTGCCATATAGTAGTCCTCAAAACAGACTTATCACCAACTCCCTCCCTGAAATGTTCCTTTAGCTTTTTGACAGGATCAGCTAAAAGGTTCCCTTCTTGCAAACATTTTCCTTTATCACTTTAAAACTACTCTCAAGTAGTAGCCCACTTTCCTTTCTTTTTTAAATTAATTAATTAATTAATTTACATTGATGTATGGTTGCCTTTCACCTGCCTCCAGCTAAGGGCCTGGCTGGAGACCTGGCTTACAACCTGGTTATGTGCCCTGGCTGGGAATCGAACCAGTGACCTTTGAGTTCCCAGGCTGGCACCACTCCACTGAGCCACACCAGCCAGGGCCCCACTTTCCTTTCTTGATAGTATTTTTACCATTTCTAATTATCCTTTATTATTATTATACAATTATAATTACTAAGTGCTAATGTTTTCTCCCATGCACCTTTAGAATATAAGCCCACAAATGACCTCTCATCTGTTGTCTTTGCTACTGTACCCTTGATGACTAGCATAGTTTATAACCATCACAGACACTCAAATACTCATTGAATACATGTAAACAAGACTGAGACCAGGATAACTTTCCCAATGCTCAACATTTCCCCAGGTATTTAGCCCCCAAAGCCTGCAGCTGGGTTCTCTTCAGTATAAAAGGGTAGATGGAGTACTCACCTCTACCTGAGTAACATTGAGGACCAGCACCACCACCATCAACACTGCAAGCAGACAGCACAAAGGCCGTAGTTTTAAGAAACTGATCCACATTATCTGGCTATCTCTTGGTCACCCATGGCTGACACCATGCTACCTTCACTCCTCAACACTCCATGTCTTGGTTTTCCTGAGTTGCGGGCAAGCTTTCAGGTTAATTTGCTTCTTTTCTGCTGGCATCTTTAAGAGTTCTTCGCTTCAAGGAAAGGCTGGGATTGATTTCAGGAGCATATTTTTCTTCAAAGGACTGCTGCTGCAAAGAAGGGAGATCAGAAAATACATGACCAGCTGTAACAGCCTAGGATGGTATAAGAGGAAAACTACTACCTTTCCTCTTCTTTGGCCATGAAGGCCCAACATCATGCTGAGGAAGCAGGAGCAAGAGTAGAGTAATGTCTCGTCCACAATCAGACAATTTACTGAAACCCAACCCCAGGCCTCTGTGTAAATACAATTATATTGATCCTACTACCTACCTATTTAGGCTTTACTTTTTTAAGCAAAAAAATAATGTCTTTAAACTCTCAGAAGTTGCAAAGTGGAGGTAACTGCTAAATTTCTACAGAAGTCTAAGTAAATAAAATCATTTCTCCATTATAGCTCAGGTTATATAACACTATTAGAGTAATTGTATTTAAAGAGATCAAGAGGAAACATTGTAAATTAATGAAGAGATCCGGAATACTGTGCCAGCCATCCTGACACACTCCAAAAAACAAAGAGTGCTGTCCCTCTTTATGGCAGAAGACAGGAAGCATCCTTTGGGTCCCCAGCCCCACCAACACATAAGTGGCCCCAATGCTCCCTGAGCTGAGTAACTGGGCACAGGAGGAAAGACATCTGGCCTGAACATGTCGGAGAGAAAGCTAGGCTTGAGGAGTGAGGGACAGCACACCCACCCCTTTCATCCCATCTGCTAGAGGCAGAGGACTTCAGAGTCTGCTGCTCCTGTACTCCCATGGAATGAATTCAAAATGCTCTCTCCAGCTGCTATTTTGATACAGCTAAGCAGAGAAAGACCTAGTCTTGTATTCCCAGCCATGCTTTCCACAGAGAGCACGGTGGAAAGGTCAGGGGAAAAGAGTGGACAGTCCCAGGGCAGCCCTCAGAGCCCCTCAGCGGCACTGCTACTCCCTGCAGCTTTGCGCTGGGCTCCTAAGCCCTCTCTTCCCTTCCTCGTCCACGACCCTGTCGAAGTCATTCCCATGCCATGAGGACCATGGCAACCCTTCCCCCTCCCAGTTCTGTAAAAGAGGCAAGACTAAGCTATTGCAACATGCTCTCCATCCTTAAAATTCCCTCAACACTTAACAATTTTCACTTCTCAGCTGATATCTATTTGTATGCATTTCTTATCTCCCAACTAGACTATACCCTTTACGGCTCTATTAAAAAAGAAACAGAAACCATACATCATAAAAAGACACAACTTAATGATAATAATTTTATCATTTAATGTGTAATAACAACGTGAAAGTCAATAATTTGACTCTTTCAAAATACTGAGCTCTTTACATGATTTAACATTCCACACAACCACACACTGTACTAAGCGCCAGAAAATCCCCTGGAAAAGCTTATATTCCTATTAGACAACAGGTAGTTCCCCTCCTACGTTAAAGATGAATAAATCCACCACTCCTGGTTACCTCCGTAGGGATGCCAGGCACTCTGAAAGTCTGCACTTAACCATTTCATAACTCCCAACACCACCCCTCTCCTCCAATAGCCAGGCACCCACCCACACCCAAGTGCCTATAAATACTGGGAAGACGATGGCTGTGAAATAACTAAATAATGCTGCTATGAGGGCCCTAACTGCTACTACGTACAAACACTTCTCGAGGAGTTGGCCATAAGAACCACGTTTCCCTGATGGCCGGAGAGGGAGAAGCCCAGAGATGAGAGGTCAGGAATTCGGCTGCATCACGGTAAGCACGGCCTATGTACAGTGTGAACACCATCGGTTCAGACAGCATCTGTGTGGTTCAGAGCCAACTGGCAGCAGCACAGCAGAGGTCAGTGGTACAGAAGGTCAGCAGATCCCAGAGCTAAAGGAAGGGCAGAGCTACATGCAGCAATGCAAGCATGCAAACAGCCCTTCATGGCCAGGGACTTCTAATGAAAATCACTGTGGAGGATCCTGCTACAAGCAGTAGAGCATTAAGATTTGAGAGTCCATTTGTAGGGTTAAGTAGATATAGCCTGAAGAGCACCTGAAGTTGCATACTAGACCAGATGAATTTAACTGACGTATTCAGAGCATTTCACCCCAAAGCAGCAAAATATACTTTCAAGTGCACATAGAACATTTTCCAGGATAGATCACATGTTAGGCCATAAAACAAGTCTCAATCAATTTGAGAAGACTGATCTCATATCAAGCATCTTCTCTGACCCAATGGTATGAAACTAGAAATCAATTACAAGAAAAAACCAAAAAAATACAAACACATGGAAACTAAATAATATGTTACTAAGCAATGAATGGGTTAACAATAAGATCAAAGAAAACTTCAAAAGACACATTGAGACAAATGAAAGTGAAAATACAACAATCCAAAATTTATGGGAGAGTTCTAAGAGAGAAAATTCATAGCCAGTACAGGCCTACCTCAAGAAACAAGGAAACTCTCAAATTTACAATCTAACCTTATACCTAAAGGAATTAGAAAACAACAAAAAACAAAGCCCAAAGTAAGTAGAAGAAAGGAAATACTAAAGGTCAGAGTGGAAATAAACAAAATAGAGTCTAAAAAAGTAATAGAAAAGGTCAATGAAACCAAGAGCTGGTTCTTTGACAAGGCAAACAAGATTGATAAACCTTTCACCAGACAGATCAAGAATAAAAGAGGACCCAAAGAAATAAAATCAGAAATGGAAGAGATGAACTAACAACTGACACCACAGAAATACAAAGAATTATAAGAAAATACTATGAACAATTATATGAAAATAAATTGGGCAATCTGGAAGAAATACATAAGTTGATAGAAACATACAATCTTCTAAGACTGAAACCAGAAAACAGAAAAGCTGAATAGACGGATTACAATCAAGAATATTGAAGCAGGCCCTGGCTGGTAGCACAGTGGATAAGGCACTGGCCTGTGAACTCAAAGGTCGCAGGTTCGATTCCCCAGCCAGGGCACATAACAAGGTTGCAAACCAGGTCTCCAGTCAGATCTGTGGCTGAAGGCAGGTGAAAAGCAACCATACATTGATCTCTCTCTCCCTCTCTGCCTCTCTCCCTTCCCCTCTTTCTAGAAATAACAAATCTTTAAAAAAAAAAAAATATTGAAGCAGTAATAAAAAGCTCCCAATGTAATCTATCTGACAAAACTCAAAACACTAAGGCAAAAAATCCATGAGGCCTGTCCCAAAAGTATTGAGCCAAGGCCAATATAATTAAAGGTTTACACAGCCGATACTTTCAGGACACACCTTGTCAGTACTTACCCCTATTTTCATTGCAGCATTATTTACAATAGCCAAGATATGAAGGTAACCCCAGTGCCCACAAATTAATGAAAGTATAAAATAGATGTGGTACATTTACACAATTGAATATTACTCAACCATAAAAAAAAAAAAAAAGAATAAAATCTTACCATTTGCAACAGCATGGATGACGCTAGAGGATATTACACTCAGTGAAATAAGTCAGTCAGAGAAAGCCAAATACCATATGATTTCACTCGTATGTGGAATCTAAACAAAGTAAACAAACAAAATTAAAACAAAATCATAGACATAGAGACCAGACTGGTGATTGATTACCAGAGGGAAGGGTGATTGGAAGACTGAATAAAAGAGGTGACCATATTAAGAAACTCAAATTAGTAGTTACAGAGCAGTTAAGGAATGCAAATTACATCATAAAAATATAGTCAATAAGATGGCAATAATATGTATGGTGCCAGGTGGACACTGAAAATATCAGGGGAAAAACTACATGATTATCTAATCACTACGCTATACACCTGAAACCAATGCAAAATAATACTGAAAGTATCTACTGTATCATTGAAAAATAAATTTAAAAAAATAATTCCCAACAAACACAGGTGAGTTCTACAAACATGCAAAGAAGAACACCTGTCCCCCTCAAACTATTCCAAGATGTTCAAGAGGAGGGAAGACTTCCAAGCTCATTTTACAAGACCAGCATGATCCTAATTGGAAAACCAGATAAAGACACTATAACAAAAGAAAATTATAGGTCAATACCCCAAAAATGAACCAGAAGCAAAAATCCTCAATAAAATATTAACAAACCAAATTCAACAATACAATAAAAAGATCACGCACCATGATCAAGTGAACAAAATAGCTTCAGTACATAAACACAATGGAATATTAGCCATAAAAAATGAAATCTTACCATTTGCAATAGCATAGATTGATGTAGAAGATGTTATGTTCAGTGAAATAAGTCAGTCAGAGAAAGACAAATACCATATGATTTCACTTATATGGTAAATCTAAAGAACAAAATAAACAAGCCAAAATAGAGACAGGCTCCTAGAGGCAGAGAACAGACTGATGACTGCCAGAGGGACTAGGTGAAAAAGGTGAAGACATTAAGAAGTACAAACTGGTAGCTACAAAACCGTCACAGGAATGTGGAATACAGTACAGTAAATATAGTCAATAATATTGCAATGGCATAGCAGGTTGCAATCACAATGCTTTATTTTGATAAAGTATTGCCAAGATTCCGCTGAAAGGCAATCTTGTGTTGATCATTTTTTATTTTGTGTTTACAAAGGTAAAATCATGACAGGCTGATATGAACAATCCTGAGAGAAAGAGAAAATAATAATAATAATAATAATAAATATTGTAATGGCTATGTATGCACCAGATGGGTACTAGAAATATCAAGGAAACACTCTGTAGAGCATATGATTGTTTAACCACTATGCTGTATACTTGAAACTAATATAAAATGTAATTGAATAATAAATTTTTAATTAATTAAAGGTTTCAAAGTGAAAGAAAAATTATGTAACAGGTGTTTATGATTTTCCTTCAAATGTTAAATGAAGGGATTATAACAAAAAAGCTATTGGCAAAGACAGCAGGAAAATATCCTTTAATATCTCAGATTATGCCCTGGCTGGTGGCACAGTGGATAAGGTGCTGGCCTGTGAACCAAAGGTAGTTGGTTCGATTCCCAGACAGGGCACATAACCAGGTTGCAAACCAGATCTCCAGCCAGGTCCTTAGCTGGAGGCAGGTAAAAGGCAACCATACATTGATGTTTCTCTCCCTCTCTGCCTCTCTCCCTATTCCTCTCTCTAAAAATAATAAATTAAATATTTAAAAAATATATATCTGATTGCACTTAGAACTGAGTAAGAAAAATGCTAGATGGAAATGACTGGAAAAAAATTTTATATATCAACCAAAAAAATAAAAATATATAATAAGTGAAATTTACCTTTTTTGGAAATTTCCAGTTCCTAAGAAGAGACGCTTATTAAAACTAAGAAATTTAAGTTGACATCTAACTTTCTTTCCAGAGTAAAGTCTTCACCTCCAACAATAATGACACTAGCCCTTATTCTTTTCTTGCCATATTCAGAACACATATTGAGGGCCTTTTTTTTTCATTTTATACTATCATTCTTGCTAAAACAGATAAGCACAGGATGTACAGGTTAAAGATAGTGAGAATGAAGTAATGAAAGGAATACTTGAAATAAAGAATATAACTTTATAGCAGAGATGTACATAGACTTCAGTACAAAATAGTGGAAGGAATAGAGATAAGAACATTTCCTTTTCTACAAATGAAAAACAGTAACTGGCTATCTATATACATAGATTTAAACATGGCAAATCATTCTCAGATCTGAGATGAAAGTCAAAACTTTATAAACAGCAATATAGCTGAAAAAAATATGAACCAAAGATAAAAAGCTCCCTAGTTATTTTTCTAAAAGGCTATAGTAACCATGTAGTTCAACGATTCATCTCATCGCTACAGAAAACAAAAAACATCCAGATAGATCCAAAAGTTATAATTATTCCACAGGGAATCTAAACTTCACCAATTTTGTTTTCAAATCTTTCTCAAGTGTCAGTCCACCACTTACTCATATTTCATATTTATGTTCAAGAGACAAGCAAAAAGTAAAATGCATGATCTGATTTGCCAAATTTTGATTAAGACTATGTACTAGCCAATCTAATCTCTTTATGGCCTGAAGCAACAACCCTAGACTGCCATTAGGTAACTGACTTCCTATCCATTATCTCATAAGAGAATTACAAAGTGATTGCTTACATCACTTGGGATTACAATTGTCAAGAACACAAATGAAAGACTGGAGTTCAGTAGTAAACAGAAAATTAGGCAGCAACCCCGTCCTCTGGGGAGCTAATGTTCTCAGATGACCACTCTACAAAGAATATTTTAAAGGACAAACCACACATCCAGTTTTAGGGATGATTCCCATCCTATACCATGGCCCATAATTGTACTTGTCAGGGCAAGTGTCTGCAATCTTAGTTCAGAAGAAACAGTAAAATTCTACAGAAACTTACAAAGTCCATTTCTCCAGTGATTCTTCTATTTAGAACTATGCTATTTCTGCTATAGTTCAGGCCTGTGTCAGAAAGTGCTGTAAGAAACACTGGAGTATCTAGTGTAAAAGGAAGCAGACACAGTGCTAAGAAACAAAGTAAGAGTTTCTGTGGTATGTATGAAGATTCTCAATGCAAATAATGAAATCTGGTGTACAGTGTAAGAATCAGCTTGAATTTCTCATTGAAATCAATGTAAGATTCAGCTTCTTATATTTGTAACACTTGAAACAAGGAGACACTGTATTTCCTATGAAGTCCTAAGCAATCAGATAGAGATCACTGAAGAAACAGTAAAGTTCTACAGAAACTTACCAAAAAAAAAAAAAAAAAAGAATACGTGAACTGCTACATAAAAAATAAAAGCACAGATTTACATGGAATAAACCCAAACTTAAATGTTTACATCTAAACTTTTCCAAGAGTAGCTGTATCTTTCAGAGGGTGCTGAGTGAGACCTTGGAACTTAACAGGGCAGGGTCTAAAGCGAGGAATAGAGACTCATCTAGAACCATGACAAGGATGGGTCAACTAAATAAGGTCAATCTTGGACAAAGATGAAGCGGGGACACAGGGCTGCAGGACTTATCTTCCCACATCCCATTTCTCTTCACACACCCCCACCTCACAGTCCAGAAATGCCTATCTCTGCTTTCACTCGTGATGGGAGGGGAGAGGTAGAGAAGTAGAGAAGTAAACTGATCAGTTAGGTAAGTAACAGTAACTACAGTTAGGTAAGTAACTACTCTAAGAAAAAATAGGACATGTTGACAGACGATGGCATGCAGTTAACATTGCCTAGAGCCTTTAAAAATACCAAAGCCTGGAAGACACCGGATCAAATGAATCAGACAGAATCTGTGGGAGTAGGGCCCAAGAAACAGCTTTTTTAAAGGTCTCCAGATGATTTTAATGTGGAGCCAGGCAGTGGAACCAAGAGTACAAGGTGGCCAGGGAGTGTTATTTGCACCAGTTGGTCAGGAATGGCCTTTCTGAAATGTTTAAATTGTAACTTACATTGTACCCTCAGGATACCCCAATTCAAATCCGGGGCAAAGAGGACAGCCAACAGCACTTTAAGAGTGCTCTATCCCTTTGTTTCCTTTCTCAGAAACAAGTAACAGCATTCTATTAGGCCGAGAGAGACTGTGAAGACAATAGAGGTGGAGAGGAGATACTTAACAGTCAAAGGAAAACAGAAACAAACACTAATGGAAGAATACTAGTGTACCAAAGTCTCCACTGTAGAATGAGACAGTTTACCCAGGTCAGGAAGTCCCCGCCAGCTTCAAGCACACACACCCAGCTATTCCAACTGATAGTTAACCACTGAGAGGAAGGGGAAGGGCTATTAGGGCAGTGGCTCTCTAGCTTCAGGAAATGTGACAACAGTTCTTTAGAGTAAATAATGGAAAACAAGTTCACAAACCGGCAATTACACACAACTTATTTTTAAAAAAGTAAACCCTGCCACCTTGACTGGTGTGGTTCACAGGGTTGAGCATTTCCCACAAACCAAAAGGTTGCCAATTCCATTCCTGTCTTAGCACATGCCTGGGTTGTGGGTTAGGTTCTGGGTTGGGGGCCTGCAAAAGGCATTTTTTCTCCAGCATACGGATATTTCTCTCCCTCCCCCTCTCTAAAACTTAAAAAATAATTAATTAAAAAAGGAATAAAATAAAATAAACCATGCCTGAGAATCTCTTTTATCACCCTAGTGGCCTCTGACCAAGCGGAGATGGGCAACAGGCCAGGGTCTCCACATCACACCTTGTAAAGTCATACTCGTTTCCCACTCTATGACCTTAATGTGATGTCAGGGAGGCTAAGCGAGTCAATTTGCTGGTGCCCAGCGCAGCGATGAGACGAGAGATGGAGCTGAAGAGGTGGAGGGTGTCTTAGTGTCTGTCGCGCAGTCCCGAGATCTGGTTCGGAGGTGCCGTTCCTGCGGCTGCACCTGCAGGCATTGCAGCAAGTGAAGAAAGCTGCGGTGCAAAAGCTCCCGCCGGGCCCTGCCCGCCCCTCCCCCGCCCCCTCCCGCCCCGCCCCGCCCCCCACTCCCCGCCGAGCGCCGCAGCGGCTCGGACCACTCCGCCCACCTAGGGCTGCAGCCTCTCCTTCCAGGCTCGAGCACTACAGCCGTACTGCACTTCGTCGGCACCCAGCCGGGGTCAGGGACAGGGACTTGGGAGCTGGCACAGGATAAAGCAGCTTGAAAGCCGAGAGGCACGCGCCGGAGGAGCCGGCAAAGGATCGCTCCCGCCGCCGAGGCCCGGCCTGGTCCCGCACACACCTCGCAGGGCCACACTCACCTCCAGGCCCGCCCTGCCTCCGTGCACGCTCGACGGCTGAACACACTGAAGCCCAGAGGACTCGGCTGTGCCAGGCTGCCTGGCCCCTGCTTCCGGACCCCACTAAGTAGCTTCACCCCCGACCCCGGGTTACGATTGGTTGAGCTTCGGGAGGGGCGGGCTGAAGACAGTGACTGACAGTCACCAGTGCGGAGCGCTGGGAGCTCAGCCCCCGAGTCCCGGCCAAGGATTTGGGGCTCCCAGCGCTGTGCGCCATCACTCCTATCCCCGGCTCCTGTGCACAAGGGCGTCCTGTAGCTGTCGCCCTGTGGCCTGAATTTTGGGCCCTTTTGGGACCCAGATCGTCTTCGCTTTCAGGCATCAGGGTTGCCCCAGGAAGCATCCGTTTCAAGTCTTTTCTTTTCAGCGAAATGACCAAACCGGAGATGCCCTTTCTCGGGCACTCGTTCCCCTCAGTGGCAGAATGTGTTATTCCCTGTATCAGAGGAACACAATGTGCCGAGCACGAGCACGGAAACAACTGGTCCAGGAATCTTTTACTTACTTGTTAATCATAGTCGACTTACTCTTCTTTGCCCTGTTTGCCTCATTTCTCTCCTTATGCAAGCGTCGGGTCTTCTGGTAAAATGCCATCTCCCACCTGGCCCCTGAATTTTGCGCTACACTATTTTGGACATTCTTCTAACCAGTAAAATGTCCATAGTAGCCTTGGGAATTTCAGGAACCAACTGGAGTCCTTAGAAGACAGGCAAGCCCTTCCTTGCTCAGGAGGCAGGATGCTACTAGCACAGCGCTGGGAGCAGAGTGGAGTTAACCAAATTTATCCAAGCAAAACACAGGCTCTGGAAGTAGATGTGCCCGTATTACCTCAAGATTGAAAAAGAAGAATTCACGTAAATTATAGCTAACATTATTTTTACATGTATTGACCACAATGGACTCTACTTGCTTATTTAATGTTCTCATGGCAGTACTACATGCATGAATGACTGACCAGATACATGAATGGAACCAAAGAAGGTTCTATATTGGGCAGTCTCTTCTGAGTAAGCATCTAATTCTCCTCATTCCTCAAGGAAATTCAGCCTTCCAGAGCCTATTGGAATCATAAAAAGTGCTTCCATCACCTCTGTGCCTAATGATGAACAGCCCCATATCATAGACTTTTGCTCTATCAAGCGAGTCCCGCCTGTCTAGTAGGGGCCTCTTGGCTACCTGCCTTTCACAGTTTGGCTGTGAAAGTATTTGTCTGGCAAATGACAAATACTTAAACAGGAGATGCTGACTTCTAAATCATGGTGTTGGACCACACTCATGATGCTTTTAACCCCGATCACACAGATAGTCATAACACTCAAGAGTTTGAGCGCTCTTACAGGGTGCGCATACATTGGCAATAACTTTGTATTTCATTTCATGCGCTTCTTACTAATTTTGAAAAAATTATGTTTCTAAGGTTACGACTTAACATCATTGTTTCAGATATAAAGTATCAAATTCTGAGAGAAACTGTCATGTCAAAGGAACACGATATTAGAGCAACCATACTCTATGGACTGTGTGCAGGGCCAATTGCTAAGGAAATTGCACCCTTTACATACACCCCTTTACATACAGTTGACAATGTGAAGAAGGAGTCTGATGCTGATCCTGATGTTGCCACACCAGCAAGGAAAATGCATAAGGTACTCAAGGATCACACAAATCCAGATATTGTACACAGAATCCAGGAGATCATTAATGAAGATCCAGGAAAATCAATGTGCTCCATAGCAAGAGAACTGCAGATGTTGGATGCAACAGTTCCCAAGATTATTGCTGAAGATATCAGATACAGATTGTATGTTCTTAGAAGAGGCCAATTTATGACACAGCAGACAAAGGAAAGGCACTTTGAAAAAGTAAGGAGACTGCTAACAACATTGAAAAATCCCGAAGAAAAAAGCCCTCTGATTTTCTTCTCTGATGAAAAGAATTCTCAGCAGGACAAAATAGTCAACAGAAGAAATAACAGGTGGCTCTGTGAGAATCTTAATGAAGTCCAGTCATGAAAACGAAATTTCCTGCTACAGTGATGGTGTTAGATGTTGTTAGCAATGAATGATGTATGACCCCACATTTTTGTCCACAAGGCTTGAAGGTGACTGCTAATGTTTCCCTTGACATTTTGAGAAAAGTAGTTGTACCATGGATGAAGCAAGTTGCAAATGGATGTCATTTTATCTTCCAGCAAGATGGTGCACCAGTACATAATGGCAAAATGGTGCAAGAATTTCTCACTATCAATGTTCCTGAATTCTGGTCAAAGGAAATCTGGCCACCTATTTCACCAGATGCAAATCCTTTAGACTATTATGTATGGCACATTTGTGGAAGAGAAGATAATAAACAACCTCATTCCAATAAAGAGGCTGTTAAAGCTAAGATTGAATACATTATGATGTCCATGGATAAAGAAAAGTTAATGAAAGTGTGCTCATGATTCCCAAGTGGAATTAAGTCTATTATTGCAGCAAATGGAGATTTTTTTTTGAACAATTAAAAAATAATAACTATGTTTATGTATTTACATATAAGAATAAATTTATTTCAAAATATAACACTTTTGTGGAATGTTGTTTATTTTACTAAAATTTTGCCACTTTATCATGCGCACCCTGTATTTTACTTAGAGTCATGGCCACAAACAAGGTGGCTGGACCAGAGAGTCCTGCCCATCACTACTAGATTCTTAAAAGAACTCTGATCACAAGATCACCATACTCCTATTGCAGGATACTACCATATAAAAAATATATAAAGCATATGCACTTTTGGATCCTAGCCTCCCTGGGTCTGATCCACAGCTTTGCCTCTTACTAGCAGTCCCATCTTGGGCAAATTACTTTGTTGAGTTCATTTCCTCAACTGTACATCAGGGCAAACACTACCTGCACTTGGGAATTAATGAGATGACAAGTGAAAAGTCCCTAGCACAGTGTTCCAAATCTCTGCCTCTCGAATTCCCTATCTCAAGTCGTGGCACAGCATAACAACTTTCTGAATGTTGCATATATGATAACCTAACTTTGAGAGCTGGAAAAAAATGAGAACATACATCTGCCTAAGTCAATGTATGTTTTGATATAAAGCCAAAGGAATTAATTGATCATCTGATCTGTGCAAAAACAGTTCAGCTGCTAATGTTACTCAACTTTATTTCTTTAAGCAAAACAAAGTACGGAACTAAAAGTTAAATAAGCAAAAGCAAAGTAAACCTGTTTCTGATGCAGCTAACTTGGAGGATACTCACCAGCAAATCTGGCTACATCTCTGGTGACAGAGGCTTGGAGGGCACAAGCACTCCTGAGCTCATATCAGTTCCTGATTTAGTTCCTTTGCTTCCTTCCTCTGAACAAGTGATTGAAATTTGGGACCCCAGGACCATCAAAGAAACATTGTTCAAGCCCTGGCTGGTGGCACAGTGGATAAGGCGATAAACCCAAAGGTCGCTGGTTCTATTCCCCAGCCAGGGCACATAACCAGGTTGCAAGCCAAGTCTCCAGCCAGGTCCATAGCTGGAGGCAGGTGAAAGGCAACCATACATTGATGTTTTTCTCCCTCTCTGCCTCCCACCCTTCCCCTCTCTCTAAAAATAATAAAATCTTTTAAAAATTTGTTCAAAATAAGTGACTGCTGTCACATTAGATATCAACCACCCTATTCCAAAAACACCATGAACCAAATGTGAGAGGGTTTCACTAAGAGTAGGAGACTAGAAGGAAGTTGTTTTTGGTGCCTGTATTAGTCTGCTCAGGCTGCCATAATAAAATATCACAGACTGGGTGCTTAAATAGAACTTTATTTCCCTTGCAGTTCTGGCACTAGGAGTCTCTGATCAAGATGCCAGCTGTTTCAGTTCCTGGTGAGAGCTCTCTTCTGGCTGTTAAATAAATAACTTTTCACTTTGTCTTTGCATGGCAGGGATAGAATAAGAACTCTTTGGTATCTGTTCATCCTCTTAAAAGGGCATCAATCTCATCAGATTCGGGGTCTAACCTTATACCTCATTTAACCTTCATTGCCTCTTGATAGGAAAGGCAGTCTCTAGCATATAGTCTGTCTGCACTCAGCCTTAGCTAGGAGTATTTCCTATACCAAGAGATAAAGAGTCCTTACAGTTTCCGCTAGGCTTGTTGCCTTGTGTGGGAATATCTTTCCCTGTTTCCAAGTTAATGCATATTTCTTTATTCTACTTAAAGATACCCCAGAGACAGCCCTAGCTGTATGGCTCAGTGGGTTAAGTGCCACCTATGAACCAAAGGGTGGCCAGTTTGATTCCTAGTCAGGGCACGTGCCTGGGTTGCGGGCCAGGTCCCCAGTTGGAGGCACTGGAGAGGCAACCATACACTGCTCTTTCTCTCCCTCTTTCCTCCTGCCTTCCCTTTCTCTGAAACCAAGTAAATAAAATATTAAAAAAAAAAAAAAAAAAAAAAAGGAGAGAGAGAGACCCCAGAGAGCTCTCTTGCCCCTTCCACCATGTAAGGACATAGCTAGAAGCTGGTCATCAGTGAGTCAGGAACACAGCCCTCACCAGACAACTGAATCTGCTGGTGTCTTGATTTGTGATTTCCCAATATCCAGAAGTATGAAAAATAAATTTCCATTGTTTATAAACTACCTAGTCTGCAGTATTCTGTTATAGCAGCCCAAATGGACTATGGCACTTATGCTATCTAGTCAAAATCAATTTTCTAAAATTACTTAGGCCATCTCCCTTTGTTCTAACCCCTCCAGTATGTTCACAATGCACATTTGTAATACAGTTAAATTCATCATAGTCCACGTTCCATTCTTAGATCCCCGGCCATCTTACTTGAGATTTGGGGGTTTGAATGTACACAGAGTAAAAGTTCAGTTTTACTTACTGGGTTTTGACAAATACCTAGGATCATGTATCTACAACCATAGTGCCATACACAATGGTTTCATCACTCTAAAATTTCCCAAGTGCAGCCCCTTTCTTAACTCTTGGCAACTACTAATCTGTTTTAAAAGGTCATATCCTCTCAGCTCTATATATGTTAGATGATTTAAATTGGAAAGAATCCTGTTTGAGGACTTCTTGACCTTCAAACACAAATGAGACATTACAAGAAAAGCTCTGTTATTCTGATGACTTTTATTCCCTTTCCAGGGAACGTACTCCCATTCCTACCTAATTGAGTTCTATTTGTGTCTGAACCAGTTTATGCTATTTGTTATTGTAATTATATAATTTATTAATTATATAATTGTATAACTTATTATATGAGTCTTTGAAATCAAATGTAAGAAAAGAGAAAATATTGTTGGAAAACAATGTTGAGTGCTTTGGAAAGACTTGTGTATTGCTCAAAATGGTAAAACAAAAATACGCTATTAAGTATGGACAAGGAAATTATCAAAGATCAGAGGGATAAATTGTAAAAATACAGGTGCATTCTGTATTCAGATGGGTTTATGAGTATGTTTAAGTTCTCACTCCATTTTAAGAAACTAAAATTTGAAATGGTGTATGATAGAATTTATATAAATCAGAGAACTTCAGAGCATCTATACTTAAAGAAAACAGCACTGAAAAACATAAAACATCAAGGTTAAAAAATTTAATTACCTAATTTCAAGACTATGTTTAAAGCTACAGTCATTAAGATGGTGTAGTATTGAGATATAAACAAATAAACCAATGGAACAGAACAGAACCCAAAAATAGACACATACATATTTGGTCTACTGATTTTTGACAAAAGTACCAAGGTAGTTAAGTGGGGAAAGCCCAATATTTTCAACAGCTGGTACTAAACAACTGGATAATCATTGGCAAAATAAACCTCAAACCATATAAAAAATAACTAAAAGTGGATCATAGCCTTCAATGTAAAAGATAAAACTATAAAACTTCTAGAAGACAGGAGAAAATCTTAGTGGCACTAGGTATTGCAGATTTCTTAAATATAGCACAAAAGGCATGAACTATTAAAATATCAATAGAATGGGCTTCCTCAAAATCTAAAATAGTTCCCTTTCAAAAATATAATTATGAATGTGAAAAGACAACCCACAGACTGGGAAAAAATATTTGATATTTGTTGAAGGATTGTTATCTGTACAATATAAAAAACTCTTACAACTCAAAATGAGACAAACAGCTTCATTTTTAAAATGGGCAAGTTCTACCCTGGCGAGGTAGTTCAGTTGGTTGGGGTGTTATGCCAATATGCCATGGTTGTCTTTGACCCCTGGTTAGGACACATATAGGAATCAATCGATGAATGTACAAGGGGTAGAACAGGTCAATGTCTCCCCTCCACCCCACAATCAACAAGTAAAAAAAAAAAAAAAAAAATGTAATGGGCAAGATTTTTGAAAACTTCACCAAACTTTAAAGAAGACATACTGATGGCAAATAAATTTTGAAATGTTCAACATCATTAGTCATTAGGATAAGGTAGATGAAAAAAACCACAAGATGCTTCGATTCCCAGCCAGGGCACATAACCAGGTTGCAAGCCAGGTCTCCAGCTAGATACATAGCTGGAGGCAGGTGAAAGGCAACTATACGTTGATGTTTCTCTCCCTCTCTGCCTCTCTCCCTTTCCCTCTCTAAAAGTAATAAAAACTTTTAAAATTTTAAAAATAAAATTAATATTAATAATAAAAAAATTTTAAACCCCACAAGATGCTACTACACACCCATTTGAATTGGCTAAAATTAAAAAGATTGACCATACCAAATATTTGTGAGGATGTAGAAGAAGAGGCATCATCCCACACTGCTAGTGGGAATATAAATTGGTATGACCAATTTGGAAAATAAAATTGGTTTGGCAGATTCTTAAAGTTAGACATGTACCTACTCTATGACACAGCTGTTCACTGCTGGTTGTTCACCCAAGAGAAATTATCCATATGTCTATACAAACACCTATACACAAAATATTCATAGCAGTTAATTTCTAATAGCCAAAAACTGGAAACAACACAAATGTCCAACAACAGATGACTATATAAAAAACTGTAGGTAATATCATCAACATGGCAACATAAGTTATTCGAAACCTCAGTCCACTTTCAAAGAAGACTAACAACTACCTGTAGACGAGGTATCATTGCAAAAATCCCAGGACCTGGGGGTGGTGAGGCTGAAGCACACTTCTGAACCACACTGGAAAAGGGGAGCTGCTATACTCTGACCACATCACCCCTCCCCCAAGCCAACACAGCATTCCAGGGGGAGAAGAGAGCCCAAGGAGGGCGGCAATTTTCCGCAGGATTTCAGGATGATTTCAGGGAGGCCAATGCAGATCTCGCTTCATGGGAGTCAGTCGGTAGGGGAGTCTCTGGAGCTTGACCACTGAGGCTCAGGTAGAGATGGAGAGGAGGGGCACGGCTTACAGCCAGCAGTTCTCAGGTTTTGGCAAATACATTCCAGCTTGCAGTGGCACCCCAAGGAAGGGTCCCACCCAGCAGATCTGCCCATTTGTATATCTGAACCTGTCACCCTGTCCAGACAGGGAGCTCTGTTAGCAATTCTGCCTGATTTGGGTTCCCAGTCAACAGTGCTGGCTGTGAAGCCCA
Source organism: Noctilio leporinus (assembly GCA_004026585.1). Taxonomy (NCBI): domain Eukaryota; kingdom Metazoa; phylum Chordata; class Mammalia; order Chiroptera; family Noctilionidae; genus Noctilio; species Noctilio leporinus. Next base: position 51,863 of record PVIW01005039.1, read on the forward strand.
TTTTACCACCTAATCCAAGCAGGAAAGCAACTTCGCAGCCTGCCCAACTGCGGAGCAGCCTCCAGGCCCAACCGTCCAGGAAGCCTGATGACAGAACCCAGGCAGCTGCAGAGCCCAGCCTCCAGCATCAGCATCAGATTCCGATGACATTTTTTTAATAGAAATTAAAAAAACAATCCTACAGTTCATATGAAACCACAAAAGACCCTAAATATCCAAAGCTAAGAGAGAAGAAAAAAACACGGGGTATCTGATTTCAAACTATATTACATAGCTATAGCAATCAAAGCATACAGTTACTGGCGTAACAGGCACACAGGCCGGTGGAATAATTTCTACATATACAGTCAACTAATATTTGATAAACAAGCTAAGAATATTCAGTAGGAAAAGGATACTCTCTTCAGTGAATGGTATTAGGAAAATTGGATATTCACATGCCAGGGAATGAAAATGGATCCCTAAATTATGCCACTCACATAAATTAATTCAAAATGGATTGAGTTACACATTAGGCTTGATACCGTAAAACTCCTTGTAAGTTGTGAATAGGTCTTAAAACTTTTTAAATTACACATAAAGTTATAATAACTATGTGAGGTGGTGAATACATATCAACTAACATTGCAGTAAACATTTTACAATAAACACAGTATATCAAATCATCATATGTATACTTTAAACAATGTTGTACGTCAATTATTTCTCAGAAAACATTTTAATAAATCTTAAGAAAAAACTCAAAATACAAACTGTAGCAAATACATACCATGGGATAGTACTCAAAAATAAAAAAAGAATGAACTGTCAGATGAATCTGTAAATTAGGCTGAGCAAAAGCCACCTTATAAAATAGGAGGATTGGGAAGAAAATGAGGAATCTTTTGGGGGTGATGAGTATGTTCATGATCTCAATTGTTGTGATGCGTTTTTGACAGGGCATATGTGACCAATCAAAGAGCTCCTACTCTACTCTAACACTTTGAGCACCCCTAACACTGAGCACCCACTGTTTCAACAGTATCCAATAGTGTCACCCGTGCTCTTGGACGGGTAGTAAGGACCCTTATCTACCCAGAGAATTCCAGTGAAGATCCTGAAAATAATTAAACCCAAACCAAATAAAACTAAATAAGAATTCCTTCCATCTCATATCCATTTTCTTAAGGCCAGGATTGCTTTATTGCAAATTCACTTATGTAACAATACTCTGAACTTTCTTTGGTAGAATTCTGTCAGCAGTTTGTCCTGACTTTTAATTATCCATTAATTGACAAGAACAATGAATATCTACCATTATTATTAATTATAATAAACAGATAACCACTAAAACAAATGTACAAACTTTTTATTTAGAATTAGAAACTCAAATACAAATTAAGTACAATATTAAAATACGAAACCTTGGCAAAACAAACCATAACCACTTGAAATCTCTATTTCTACAACAAAATTAAAAAAAAACTTAAAATGAATCCCAAATTATCTTAAATGTTTGTTGTCAACATTAAAATTATTACAAAACACTCAAAGAAATTTAATTAGAAAATGAACACAGCTACTGTAAAAGGGAGGGGACTCCTACTGGCTATTCACTAAAATTAATTAAGGAATTAAAATTTAGTATGATTCCTATTCATTCACAAATAAAAAACCCCTCATTTTAAAAAGACAATTATTTGTTTCTCTTATTCTTTGTTTACTTGCCTTTTAATTTTAATATGGCACAATAGATTTGATTAGTGAAAGCAGTATCACTAAAAATGTTTACAATGTTCCTTACAAACCCTTTCTGCTTTATTTCATGAAAGGGATCATATATTTAAAAGTTAAAACATTACAATATAATAATATCCCTTAATAAGGTGCATGGCAAAACAAACATGTACATTAAACAATAAAGTCTTTTTTATTTCATTTATGAATGGGAAATTGATCAGACTCACTTTATATTTTCCCTTTTTATTAGGTCTTACTTCTCCAAAAATAAAGTAAGATTTTATATTATTGTTATAAGTCCAATTCTAAGAATTTGCACCAAAAAGAGGGTTGGTATAATTTCTTAAACCTGTATTACCTTAATACTTATAAAAAGTGGAACTAGACTTATCTTTAGGTAGGTAACCAAAACATACAGTATTATAATATGCTTGGATATTAAAAATAATCCAAAAGAAATACCCACACTTAAGAATGGAATCTACATCACTCAAGAATATAGCTATTTGCATATGTACAAACACTTGTGAAGTCTTCCTAAAACATGCACATTCTCATCCTTTTATAATTAAACTTATAAAACCAAACTATATATTTACGTATCAACTGTCGTAATTAGAGCTTTCTGCACAGCAGGAGAGTTAAAACTTAAACATCTGTTCTATAAAACTGAAGATGAAATACAATCGAACTCAGCATTTCACTAGGAAATTTTATATAACCTGTTATACCTGTAATCAAATAATTGGATGGACTCCAAAATGCAGTTATTCTTTTAAATGTTTTGTATCCACTAATGCTCTTTAAAAACCTTTTTAGTCAAATCGTATTTCTTAAAATAAAGTTCACTCGGGGTTCTGAACAAATTATTTTTTACAATCAACTCTGCCTTGAGGGGAGAGTTCTAGCTCTCAGAAATCTCTGTCTCTTTTAAAGAGAATGGAAAATGCTTGAGATGTTCTTGACTCACTAAATGTGAAAATTAATAGTGTGTATAATAAAACTCTGGAACACAATGACTTTTCAGTTTTCAATTTATTTACTACTATCTATAACTAGCTGTACCATTGAACAAGCTATTTAACTTCCCTGTAACTTAGTTTCATCTTTAGAACAAATAGGTTAGGAAGAAAAATCTCGAAGCTTCCTTCCAATTCTCATATTGTATGATTCTGTGCTTCTGTAGAAATATCTATTTAATAAACTGAATTTTAAAAAATAAAAAAACTAATATGAACTAAAATAACACAGCTGAACTAAATCTGTTCTGTAAGAAAAAATAGACTGTGACAAAGCTCAACTGCCCAATCATTACTAGACCTTTTTTTTTTAAAGCTACACCAGTGACTAGCCTGTAGAGTTAAAAACCAAATATCTTAGTTACATAAATTAATTACATTGTAAACCTATTAAAATATATGAAGTCTATGTCACAGTTTTCCTACATTCTAATTTACATTATTTTCATTTTATCTACATTCAAGATAATATGTAAAGTGAAGACAGGGGGCTACTTAACATTCTTGTACTTCAAAACACTAGTTAAGTTAAATAGAATGAAGAGCAGAATATTAATCATATTCTGTCAACCTAAAAATAAAAGTACACTGAATACTATTTATACTCGTACACTAGAAAAACAAGGCAAAGGTAAAAAGGAAATCTTACTGACAAACACTCATGTTCAAATGAATTTAGTTGTGTTCGTTGTTTCAATCCTCATCCAAGAATATAGACTTATTGATTTTAGACAGGGAGGGAAAGGGAGAAACAAAGATATGAGAAACACCCATCAGTTGCCTTCATACAAGCCCTAACCAGGAATTGAACCTGCAACCTAGGTGTGTGGTGTGTGCCCTGACTAGGGATCAAATTCACAACCTTCTGGTGTAGGGGACAACACTCCAACCAACTGAGCCAACTGGTCAGGGCTGAATTTAGTTGTGTTTTGCCATTTCTTTAAAGGAGAGAAGAGAGCAAAGATGCCAGCAGTAACCTACTCAGGTAATACTGAACCAGAACATTTCAGAAGCTTTAATGAGAAATTAATGTACCATAGAGCAGCACTTTCAGTATTAGTGCAGTGCAAGTTGATTTTTCTTTGTCTAACAATGGGCAGCACATGAGGCACTTAACCATAAAATATAAAAATAGGGTATATTTAAGAAGAAATTAAAAATCATTCATAAAAGATAATTAGCATTAGTCAAAAGCAAAAAATTCTTTTTATTTAACATGCTTTCAACATTACACAAGCTTTACTAGGAAAAATAGTTTTGAACATAAGACTCCTGTTCAGTTTATGAGACAGAAAATACTTCCTTCCCAAGAGATTTTGAATTTCTGAGAATGAAATTCAAGTCTTCTTAACCTGAGTGCTACATATGTATAAACTGAGAAAAATACATCTTACTCTTACTGGAGAAATGTTACTATCAACAAAGTATTACATGTGATCCCTGACCTTATTTTTGAAGATCAAAAGTTTTTATTTATAGAACTTCGAAGAAGGGGAGCTAGTTATCTGTAACAGAATAATAACCAGTATTTAGCACCTAAGTTTAGTGAATACGTGAATACTGCCAGTTTTAAATAGTTGCATGTTCACAGATTGGGGAAAATTAGATTATGTATTATTCAGTGACATTGTAATATTCTCAAAGATTAAAATTTCAAGCTTCCAAAAAATTATTTGTGAATACATCTACCTTTAACATTCAAACCTAGTATTATCCTTTCTTCCTTAAGTTACAGATACATATTCTGTTTAACAGGTAAAAATAAGTGAGGTTTATTTTTTCTTAATTACCATTAAATTGTCTTCCAAATGTGGCACTTTTTTCAGAGATTTAGATAGAAATTTGTCCTTAAAAAAAAAAAGGTCATACCCTATCACTAATATTATTTTAAGTGTTCTTCATTGTGAGGCAGAGGTAAAAAATAAGGTAAATGACCATGGACCTTTTGCTGAAATACATACGCAAATATAAAGCAGAAACACAAGATGAACGTACATTAATTTCTGGCAATATATTGGTACAAAAATGCTTATCTGTGAAGTAAAAAAGGAAATGAAAAGACAATAACTATTTGCCAAGATATTATTCCAAATGAATGGAGCCTGGTGTTTGCTTTGTTATCTGAAATATTCTTATGTTGCCTCTTAAAACAATCTTGATTTTAATTATGGATGGAATCAGTTGGCTTCATTATGTTAAAACTGATTCATGACATAAACTAAGTTTTCCATAAGACAATTGAATCATTGCCATGTAAAAATCCTATAATCTTACCTTCTCTCCCTATTTGCTTAAGGTTTTCCTTGACTCATTAGAAAGAACAAAGGCTTAAAAACACAAGTTCTCCCTCTAAGAAGGCTAGCAAATGTCAATAGTTTACAATCCTCATATATGTTTTTTACATTCATTTAACAAATTATATTCTTCACTACATAGTTTCCTCACACAGAGAAGTCAAAATTCTCATTTCTATCTGTAGGATAATTTTTCCTATCTTCTTAAACATATCTTAGTTTATTTTTGAAAGGAAATGAATACCTACAATTCATTTAAGAAATAAAGTGCTTATGGCTTCCAATATAAATACTGTTTGATACATTACAGATAAAAAGCTAACCTAATCAAGATGAGGACTGACCTCAGAACCTAGAATACGGAAAATATGAGACAAGAAAATCATTCTATATAAATAGTAACAAAATTGGGGGATATACTTCCATTACCCTTTGAAAAAAAAAAAAAAAAGACAAGGCAAATGAAAATATTCTTACGGAAAGTTAAGTGGATTTCTGCTTCCAAAGCAACCAGACGTGCTACACAGTAATACCAACATGCAACACCTGAAATGCAGAATCACATTCTGATGGCTGCTCTTGAATTTCCTTACTTAATTTGCAATTCTCTGGAGACTGGCTGGTTTCATCTTGCAAAGCAGAAGAGATGCCATGAGTATCCTCGACAGCAGCACTGTCAGAAAAGGCTTCTAGCTTCTCAGGGGAATGAGCTGTGTGAAGCATACTATCTCCTGCCCCTTCAGCAAAATTTGTCCTCTCATCTAAATCTTCTAGCTCTTGAACTGAAGTTAAATACTGTTCAAGTAGATTATTATCCTGCTCATTGTTTGAGCTTTCCTTACTCTGCTCACTATGCTCTTCACCAACATCCACTAAATCTGACTCTTTGCAATATTTGACTGTGTCAGTGGAATTCCCCACTACGGAACTTACACTGCTTTCTGCAGAACTTTTTTCAAAATCCAGAGAATCCTGTAAACAGTGAGCTTGTCCTATCAGGGAGGAATGAAAACCAGAGTCTGGAAATTCTGGTGAGGATTTCTCTTGAGCAGCTTCATCAGGAACAACAAACACAATAGAACTTTGATCAGAAGAGGGCTCCTGGCTGTGGGTGAATGATGGAGGTTCAGATGGCACCCCGGTACTTGCTACAAGTGGAACATCGGTATGCCAGGAACTTAGACGCTCGTCCACAGTCTGCTGCCAAGTTTGTAAAGACCTTACCTATAAACCAGAGAATATAGTTTTACCATAAAATAAAAACCATGCCTATTTTACAATTGTCCTTCAAGCTTTTTCTCCAACATACATGAAGTTGGGAAATAGCAGATGATAAAACTGGAGTTAAAAACAGCCTGATTTCCCCTACACTTTCCATAACACCCCCTCCCACAACCTTGGTCACAAAATGCCCTCCCCAGGATGGGCCAAAGCACTTCTCTTGCTTCTGCCGTTTGAAAAGCAATCAGAAATACAAAGTACATGTCTAGTGCTAAGAGGTCAATAATATACTCAACATACACTGAGGTCCCTATGACAAGAGAGGTTAGAGCGAACTAAAAAAACCACATTCTTTAATATAAGTAGTCTCATTTTAGATGTCCATTTGGTATAAGAGTTTAAATATTATCTAAGAATATAGTATATATAACTCTAAAATACCTAAAAATACCTTGAGTTCTTGGTAATAGGATCTTTACATTAAAAAAATCATTGGTATTATTTTTAATTTAATTTATTTTTAGAGAGAGGGGAAGTGGGGGAGAAACAGAGGGAGAGAAACATCAATGTGTGGTTGCCTCTCGCATGCCCCCAACTGGGGACCTTGCCTGCAACCCAGGCATGTGCCCTGACTGGGAATCAAACCTGCAATCCTTTGGTTCCCAGGCCTGCACTCAATCCACTAAACCAAACCAGCTAGAACTACATTTTTAAAGTACCATGCAGATTTCAAAATCTTATTATAACATCTGCAACAAAATATCAATAGATAGAATTTTTTAGTTTCCCTTTGACTGGCTTCAAGGTAATCACTAATAGCAATTCAATAGTACCCTTCCAAACCCTTTCCTGTGTATGTTCAAATATAAGGGAGCTTTTAAAGTCAAGAAGAACACTAAGTTCTGCAATTTGCTGCTTTTCCCTGAACAGTGTTGTTTCAGAGATCTCTCCTGGTCAGGCCACACCATTCTCTTCATAACTGTTCCACAGCATTCCATAATACTGTTATTTCTATCATTCATTTAAGCACTCCCCTACTAATATTAATTGTAAAACCTTACAAAGGTTTCTTTGAATTTTATCATTAAAATCTTATTGCAAGAAATTCTTTTATAAAAATATTTCCAAGGAATTATCAAGAAATATTTGATGGAATACAATTATAGTAAAACCAAAACCGGTTGTCTGAACTGTCTTCAAAGTGTGCTATTATAAGATGTAAATGCTCTCTCCCAAGAGGTCATGCATACTTTGGAGGATACCCATACTGTCACCATCACACACCATGTTTGGCACCTTTCATTCAAAGAGTCCTAAAATATAAATAAGATAGATACTTAGAAACTTCAAATTGGGTTTTTCATATCTATGCATTAGAAAGTTAGAACGACATTCTTCAATTTAGTTACCCTTCCATCTTTTTTTAAATTTAATTTTATTGTTGTTGTATTACATCCATCCCCTTTTTACTCCCCTCTGTCCCCTTCCCCACCCACCCACTCCCCCAAAAGTCCATTCCACTTGTTGTCTATGTCCATGGTTCTTCCATACTAGGTTCTTGACTAAACTGCTCCCCTCTTTGCCTCTACCTCCTCCCTCCCCCCTGCCCACTGAAGGTCTATTCATTGTATTCACGTGTCTGGTTCTATTTTGCTTGTTTTGTTCATTATTGTCCTGTAATGGGTGAGATCATATGGTATTTGTTTTTCACTGACTGGCTTGTTTCACTAAGCATAATACTTTCCAGTTCCATCCATGTTGTTGGAAAGGGTAGGAGTTCCTTCTTTCTTTCTGCTGTGTAGTATTCCATTGTGTAAATATACAAAAGTTGTTTTGTTTTTTTCTTAAAGATTTTATTATTTTTAGAGGGAGGGGAAGGGAGAAAGGCAGAGAGGGAGAGAATCAATGTATGGTTGCCTTTCATCTGCCTCCAGCCACAGGCCTGGCTGGAGACCTGGCTTGCAACCTGGGTTTGTGCCCTGGCTGGGGAATCGAACCAGCGACCTTTGGGTTCGCAGCCAGGCACCTTATCCACTGTGCCACCAGCCAGGGCTTTACAAAAGTTTTTTGATCCAAACATCCACTGATGGGCACTTAGGCTATTTCCAGCACTTGCTATTGTAAATAGTTTTGCTATGAACACAGGGGTACATAGGTTCTTATGAATTGGTGTTTCAGGGTTCTTCGGGTATAGTAACAAGATCGCTTCAAAGCATTCATAAGTTAAAGTTGGTTCTTATTCATTCAGCTACCCTATGTCTTGTGATTGGTGCATTTAATCCATTTACCTTTGTACCTGTGTCCCTGTCTGTCTCTCTGTTTCTTCATCAAATTAAAGCAGATCCTTTAGCATCTCCTGCAATGCTGGTTTTGTAGAGATGTATTCTTTCAGCCTTCTTTTGTCTGGGAAACTCCTTATTTCACCTTCCATTTTTGAATGACAGCCTTGCTGGGTTGAGTATTCTTGGTTGCAGGCCTTTGTTTTTCATTGCTTGAAATATTTTTTTGCCATTCCCTTCTGGCTTGCTATGTTTGTATTAAAAAATCAGGTGATAACCTTATGGGAGCCCCCTTGTATGTTAACAGCTGTTTCTCTCTTGCTGGTTTTAGGATTCTCTCCTTGTCTTTGAAATTTGCCATTTTCATGATGATGTATCTTGGAGTGGGCCTGTTTGGGTTCATCTTCCTTGGGACCCTCTGTGCTTCCTGAGTTGCATAACTTTTTCTCTCTCCTCGAGTTAGGGAAGTTTTCTGTCATTACTTTTTCAAATAGGTTTTCTATCCCTTGCTGCTCCCCTTCTCCTTCTGGTATCCCTATGATACAGACGTTATTACGTTTCATGTTGTCCTGCAACTCTCTTAAAACCTCCTCATTCTTTTTTAATCTTTTTTCATTTTGTTGCACTGCCTGAGGATTTTTTCTACATTGACCCCCAGCTTGCTGATCTGATCCTCTGCTTTCTTTAGCCTGCTTTTGATTCTTTCTACTGTGTTCTTCAATTCAGAAGTGGTATTCTTCATTTCCTCCTGGCTCTTATTGATGGTTTCTATCTCCTTTTTAATGTTGGTGTAGTCCTCAGTAAGTTCCTTGTAGCTTTCGTGGAGTTCTTTGTAGTTCGCCTGGAGTTAACCGTAGTTTTCTTTGAACTTGCTGAGCTCATTGTGCTTCTCTATCATCATTATTTTGAATTCCATGTCAGATAGGGTGTTGCCTCTATTTCATTTTGCACTCTTCCTGGGGATTCCTCCTTTCCATTTGCTGAGGGTTTATTTCTTTGTCTCTCCATTTTAGGTGGCTCTTGTTTGTTTCTGCTTCTTGGATTGGTCTGCTTTGACTTACTGTTTAAGTGGTGAGACCTTCTGTGGTGTAGAGGTGCACTTTTTTCACTTCCTGGATCTGTGCTTGGTGCCGTCAGCTTGTGTCCCATTCTGGGCCTAGTCAGCCAGTTGGAGACTACCAGAGATCCACTGTCTTTGTCTATCCCCTTTAGTTGTTAATCCAATCAGTCTGTGATCAGTGGTTAGTTTTAGGCACTGGTCACATTGTGATGAATTGGCTCTTCTGTTCTGTCGCTGGTGATAAGACTTCTCTCCAATTGGTGTTCTGTTGGTTATTCTGGATGATTTCTCCCCACTTAAGCTGTAATTCCAGTTTGTTGTTGGGAGGAGACTGGTGTAGCAGCTCCACTTACTCCTCTGCCATCTTGGTTCTCAGTCTCTCCTCCATCTTTATACTTTTTTATCTTTCTTTCTTTCTTTTTTAAAACAAGAACTTATTTATTTTACATCAATGTATGGTTGCCTTTCACCTGCCTCCAGCTACAGATCTGGCTGGAGACCTGGCTTGTCACCTGGTTATGTGCCCTGGCTGGGGAATTGAACCAGCAACCTTTAGGTTCACAGGCCAGTGCCTTATCCACTGTGCCACCAGCTAGGGCGTTACTTCTTTATCTTTCCGATCAAAATCATGAAATTACTTTTTTTCAGATTAAATAAAATATAACAAAATCTGCTGTACTAGTTCCAAATTACTGGCAAGGGGTACAAATTACATTGTAGATTTTGGGAAAGGGTGTTTAGTAGGCCAACTACTCTATGATTATCAATAAATCTAAAATTTTTATTTGTTTCCACAGGTAAATAAATAAGCAGGAAGGGGGTTTACCTGGTTCCAAAGGAATCTGACAGCCTCTTCTTGTACAAAATTTTTAACACGTTCTTCATCTCTTTCTTTTCTTAATCTGTAATAATTCAAAATCCGTTAGACACAAGGAAGGATGCTTTGACATGCACTTCTTACAACAAATAACAAACATATGCATTGTAGAGATATTAAAAAACCAGTTAACACCCCTTCCCACTTAAAAATGTCTCAACTCAAACCATTTTTAAACCATGACTCCACAAAGCCAAATGAGATGTGACTGAAGTTCAATTATACTGGTTCCACAAAGTACTGCCAGTGATGAAAAATAAAATAAAATATTAAATGGTTCCTTATCTGGCCTCAATTTCCCAACCAAACACATCAAAGGGCCAGCAGCTGCAAAAAGGAGTTCAGGTCGAGAAAATCTCCTAAGGGACTAGCAGAACAATGGCATCAAACTTCACTCCCCGTTTGCCCTGGTTCCTGACAAACTTTCTGTTACATTATCACCAACAGACAGCCCCTACTTCATCCCATCACTTCCCCTCATTCATTCAAGTCTTATCCTGGGCTCACTGCCACCTTCTCCATACTTACACCCATCACAGACCTAAGGCTCCCCTAGCTGTCTGTTACCTCCCAGACTGTCATCACCTTGTTATGAACCTTTGACTTGATTCCCAGTCTCTAGGTCACCAAGCCCTCCTCCTGCACCATCGGAGACTCCTGAATTGTAATCAGCAAGCTCCCTCATATAGGATCAAGCAACAGGTGGTTTATAGTTGTTCATATGGAAAAATAATATAATTAATCAATAATACAGGAATAAACTGTGTTTTGTAAATTCACAGCTGTAAACCTACTTTTGCTCCACCCTATACAATCAAGCTCTTACATGAACTCTTACCTAACCAAGTCAGACCCACTTCTGAGGACACTGTAGCCCTTCCCAGTAGAAGTGATCTTGTTCAATCATCCATCAGGGTCAGAAGACTGCTTTTCACTGCTAGGTAGAAACTATTCTTGGCCTTCCTCCTTGAAGAACTAAATCTCCCCACACTCTTTTGAAGTGTGTACTGACTTCTCATTATCCACCCCCATTCACTGAGGAGTCAGCACCAGTCTTTCTTGCAGTCCTGTTCCTGTCATCATTTTTGGAAACCTCACCATTCCCATGGTTGCTCTATCTAGGAATAATCCACCCCATGTCATTCAATCTCATTGTCTCACTCTATAGTCAGTCGTTAATTTTGACTACACCATCTTCAAAAATTATTTCAGGCACCCACAAGACCACTGCCTCCTATCTTCCCAGTGCACCTGCTCTTGCACCCCATTACAAGAGTCTAGACCTGAACTAGTGATCACTTCCTCCTGTCTTTTCTTTTACCTCATTTAAATTCCACGATCTATCATTATAATCATCCCCTCTATGTATCTTCAACCCTTCCCCTTCCCTCTCTCCCCTACCATACACACCTGGAAAAAAACAATTCCTAGATGAACCAAGTTAGCTCTTCCCAAATCGGAATAGAACAGCTGAGAATTGCAGATGAAAATCACACCACCTAACCTAATGATTTGCACTTTGTTTTCTTCACACTGTCCAGCAATCCTCCTCCATTCCCCTTGTAAGTTCACTTTTAAAATGAATACCGCACACTTCTTATCTCTCTCCTTAAACCTCCCACACAGTCACGCCCTCATTTTCAAATGTCGACCGTATCTATGTTACTGGAAAAGGAGAAGCGTCCATCACAGAGGACTTCCCCACTCCTCATCATCAAACCTATGGTGGTACCTGCTGCTGCTGCTGCTGCTGCTGCTACTCCTGCTCTTACCTTGGGCCACTCCCCCTACTTATGCATTGGATCCTTCCCCTCTGACCTTCTCAGAACGTTAGTCCTGCACTACCCCCTTTCCTCTGCACCATCAGTTTTGCTCTCTTTACTGAATCATTTTCATCAACATATAAGCATGCTCTTTATCTCCTATCTTTAAAAAGAGAATTTTCCTTAACTCCAGATTCTCCTCCAACTCTTCTGTTCCTCACAGCAACATGTACCAAAAGAGTTGGCTACACTCACTCTTCACCGCTCGTTCATTATTCAACCCATTCCAAAATGACCATCCCACAACGCCACTGAAGCTGCTCTTAGGAACCTCACTGGGCAGGAAAGGGTTAACTCATTAGAACTAGTGCGGTCAAATCTACTCTAAAGATAGAAATGGCCTTGATTGGTTCCCTGGAGACAACCTGTAAGCCCTTAGAATGTCTGCCTAATAAGAATGTCTGTCTATATGGGGCCTTGGGTTAAACCAGATAATTTCTGCTAAGACTGCGCTTTCTGGTAAGTGTTTTGTGACTGACCCCAATAAAAACCATGGATGTCAAGGTTTGAGCGAACTTCCCTGATTGGCAACACTTCACAGGTGTTGTCACACACAGCTGCTGGGAGAATCCAACACCACCAGGAAAGAACAGCTAGAAGCTGTGTTTGGTCTCTCCTAGACTCTGCTCTATCTGCCCTTCTTCTATGCTGAACTTTATGTGTATCCTTTTATTATAATAAACCACAATCATGGACAGAATAGCGTTCCTAAGTGCTGTTAGCAAATCACCAAACCTTAGGATAACCCCCAGCTTTTCAATCCAATGTATATGTCTCTGTCCTCCTCCCCTCTTTACCGAAACAGTTCCCTTGGAGCTGGGACACGCTCTCTCCTAGCTTTCTTACACTGTGGTTATTCCTTCTGTCTCTTTTATTGCCTTCTCCTCTGGTTGCCAGGCAGTAAAACATGTGAGCCATGAAATGAAGGCGTAATTCCCACTGTTACTCCAGAATTTTAGCCCTTTTTCAATCCCTCCTTTCTTCTTTAATTCTGAGGTCACCTAGTTGGTTCTAGGTAGACTTTCTCATCTTCTCATTTCTATACTTACTCAGTTTTCCTACATTTTCTGTACCTTCTTGTGTTCAGGTTTATAGATGCATATAAGGCATGTACTCCTTCAACATTTATTGCTATCCTGCATCTACGTACCAACTGCTGTGCTAGACATGAAGAGTCTCTGCCCTCATGATGCTTTCAGAATACGGCAGGACACAAGTGAACCAAGAGTGGCAACATGGTATGGAACATGTACTGACTGTAACATCAGTGATTCTGTGTTCCAAATCAACCCTAAGAATCTGATGTCCCCAAACCAACAAAGATGCACCTAAACAGGACTTCTGACCCACCTCCTTACTTCATTGGTGAGGCAGACAATGTGCTCCTGCATTCTACGCAGCCGGATTTCACAGCGCACATCTTTAACTTGAGGGTTGTAGTTCCTGGTATAAAAGCCCCGCCAACAGGCCTGCAGTGTAGTGGCTGCTTCATTCAATCGCTGAAGGGTGACCTTCTCTTGTCCCAAAACAACAGGTCTCTGGGTCAAAGCCCTGCAGGGAAGTCTCTCCAGAGCAGTTTCAGACATAGTCTCTTCACTGGCTGGCTGGGTGTGAATGACACTGTGTCCAACTGACTCAGAAAAAGATAAAAGGCTGTGGGTGTCACCTTTCAAGACAGCACTGGCTACTGTTGGCTCAGGACAAGGTAGCAGCCCATCCTTCTCATTTACCTCTGCACTGATTGCACTTTTCATCATCTGAATGGAATTCTCATTTGTAGCCCAAAAAGCTTTCTCTTCTTCCTTATCCAAGTCCTGGTTTTCCTCCTCTTTCACAGATTTACCTGCACCACCATCATCTTCTAGGCCTTGAAGCTTCAACTCAACTGTAGGTGATACTGGAGACAGTCCTGATGCAACTGGCATAAAGGTAGACTCTGAAGAGAGAAGACTACAGTTCAACTTGTCCTCATCTGTCTGTATGTCTTCCAGGTGCAGGTCATTTCGAGAATATCTTGTAGTATGTGCAGAGACTGGAAAGTTACTCCTAACGGCATATAATTGATCATCATTACTGCTTATCCCAACCCAAGAATTGACTTGGATGACAGGTTCTAGAAGAAATCAACAGAGTATCATTTAAACCACTAAATATCTAAAGAGGTTATTTTTAATTTCAGTTCTATCAAGGTGTAATTGACATACAAAATAGTAAGATACTTAAAGTGTATATTGTGGTGATTTGACATATGTACACATTCTGAAAGTATTCCCACCATCTGGTTAATTAACACATCCATTACTCTTGCATATTTATTATTCATTTTTTTTCTTTTTGGTGAATCAAGACATATGTTCAGTTACATCTTTTAAATAACATCCAGTCCTTGAAATAGAGCAAAATGCAATAAAATGCCTTCATTGATTTCTCCAATATGCCTACAACATCGAGCCAAATATTTTAAAGAAAATAAACTTTCAATAATCATAATAATAATCAAATACTTTTGGGATCAATACAAAAAGTAGCATTGCTCTGAATTTTTAAAAATTAGAAGTTATATATGTATATATAAAATGTAAGACCCAAATGACCACTTAATTTAAAAACTACTAAAATTATGAAAATATGCACTTTTTATGTTTTATGATGACCAACAAATCAAACACCTTGGAGAAAACCGATCAATTAATTTCTTACCGCTTTCCTGGACTACCTGGCAGTCCTGAATGGGGCTTGGATGCTCTGCTACCCTTGTTTCAACAGGAGGGGGAAGACAAGACAACTCTTCATTTCGGCTTTGGTTCATCAACTGCCTCTGGTGAAACCTGAAAGTCAGTAACATCTGATGTGATTTAACACACATTCTCCCCCCAAAAAGTTCTTCTGCTTCCTAGGTAACACCATCAGAAAGGTAGAATCTTACAATACTTCAAAGTAGATACCTCTAATCTTCACTAAATTACAAAATCTCATTTGAAAGCACTGGATAGAAAAGGTCAAGGAACTTATTTTTAAACCACATTGATAGACACCCTCATACTTACACAAACATTTAAGGCAGGATCACTGATTTAAAAGAAATAAAGTAGTCCCTAAATGTTCTAGCCATACCTGTTAATGTTAATATTTAAAAATCCATATGGAGCACCTACATAATGGGGACAGATCCATTTTTTAAAAAACTCCATTCTCTCCTACAGCTTGGCTTGCCCCAGGCACGACTGCCAACACAGCTGCTGGAGAGCAAAGGGACTGCGCTGAGTGGTCTAGCTTGCTTGCTGGGCTGCCGCAGCAACAAGGCGCCCGAGCACCAGGCATGTGGGCTGCCGCACCTGCCACTGTCCTCCTGATCCCGCATCAAAGACTCAAGAGGTGTTTTCACTTGTGAATGCATAAATAATGCTGCTATAAATAAATGGGCTCACCTTTGCTTGCTCAGGATCTTCTCAAGCTTGGCATCCTCTGCAGTTTGAAGACCCAGTGTAGAAGTGAGAGGACAGACTGTGGCTAGATACTGGACGAGCTGGATGTGTTGGCCAGGCCGGTAGGCTCTCCCTTTGCCTTGACTATAGAGCCACTCAGCTTTCAAACTGGAAACGGGGGACAGAAAGTGAAGATGACAGTGGGGAGGCAAGATGTATTATTACTCAAGTTTAAAAAACTAACCCTGTGATTCACTCCCTTTATTCTTAACATAATTTAAACCTTTTTTCTTACTTATGCCCAGAGTTACGCTAATAGCTCCGAGTAGTTTTAAATTATTTTCAAAGAAGGTACGTATTCCTTCCATTCACTGTCAAACTCAAGTATCTAAATGTATCACAAGTGAGACATAACAGTATTGTAGTTATTTCTGTTAGAAATATATACCGCAATTTCACAGATGAAATTATATGTAATCTAAGGTCGGCTTAAAAATAATACAGAAGAGGAACTTCTGTATTACAGTACAAATGAACAAGGTTGGCCATGAATTAAAACCACTGAAGCCGGATGATGGATTTATGGGAGGTCATTACATCACTGTTTCCTTTTCCATATGTTTGAATTGGTTTATTACTTTTTAAAAAGTAAAATGTCACTGCTTCAATTTTACCATTCTTAAGTCCATCCCCCAACTTGAAGTTGAGGTTGAACCATTTTGGTATGCTTTGTTTCTTTATTTTTTATGCCATTAACTAAGCACTGCAAATAGTTTGCAAGTCATTTCCAATCCACAACCATCTTCTTGGACCTTCACAGTAAGGTATCCACATCCTACAAACCATACAGTCCAAAACTGTCAAGCAATGCAAGATGAATTACAGCCCGAAAAGAAACTGGTCTTCCTGATAACTGGTTAAATCATGCAAAAGGGTCATCGTGCAATAACACGTGAGTTTAGTTAGTGATCTCCCAGTGTCACAAGAAAGGAACAACTGCTTTCTTGCAATGAGAGGTGCGGTATGCCAAGCAGATTAATGGAAGTCAGGTAATCCCATTCTTAGTCTAACAAAAAATTTTACTCTATTTAATGAAAACAATTGAAAGTATTTCTTCTGTGAACACATTTCTGTAAATTGTATAAAGATCATTCAGAATCTTCATAAAATCTGCTAAGCTTCCATAAATTCTCCTGCCAACCAAATCACTTGTTGGAAAGCCCCCACCCCCTCAAAAAAAAAAAAAATCTCTAACAA
This sequence comes from Noctilio leporinus, assembly GCA_004026585.1. Lineage (NCBI taxonomy): Eukaryota > Metazoa > Chordata > Mammalia > Chiroptera > Noctilionidae > Noctilio > Noctilio leporinus. The sequence continues at coordinate 68,837 of PVIW01005039.1, forward strand.
AGAACAATTGCCAACTTTAACACAGCCAGCAAGCAATATTTCCAGGTTACATGTGGTTTGTAATAGTTTGGAAGGAAGGAGCAATGAATGTAAGACAAGGAAGGCTCTGGCTTGAATATTCCACAGGTTAAGTGAGTGAGGAAAACCATAAACTGTGGAGCATCAGGTAATGTAAAATCTGTTTTTCTGCTTTCGCTTTACATTCATTAAAGACATACCATTATACAAATTTATTAATCCATAAAACTTTCTCCTGGTTAAAAAAACTTCCTGCCAACTAAAATGCCATTGCTAATAAAAAGAAAAACAAAATCAACATTCATTCAGTTCTAACATACGAATTTTAAATGGAATATAACTTCTCTTAAAATTAAAGGAATGCTTTACATAATATAACAGAAGTAACAGCTATTAAGAAAGAAAATTGAAACCAATCTGCTTTCCCCTAAAAATAAAAATGTAGTAGTGAATAAAATGGTATCTGGTATTTGCTTTTAAAATACTCCAACAACAGGGGCTCAGTGGATTGGCACCAGCCTGCAAACCCAAAGGTCATTGGTTCAATTCCCAGCCAGGACACATAACCAGGTTGTGAGCCAGGTCTCTAGCCAGGTCCGTAGCTGGAGACAGGTGAAAAGCAACCATACATTGATGTCTCCCTCCCTCTCTGCCTCCCCCCTTCCCCCCTTTCTAAAAATAATAAATAAAATCTTTAAAAGTAATATATAAATAAAATAAAACAAAATACTCCAACAACAAATGTGGGGAATGGATGAAACAAGATGCGTAAACTGTTAGCTCTGGAAGCTACATGGTGAGTAGGTGTTCATGTCACTCTCACACTTCTTCATATTTTGAATATTCTTCCAAAAAAGAAACACCATCTCCAAAGTTCTGCTTCTTAACTAAGTTCTGATTTCTAAGCAACAGAAGTGTAGCTTGGTTCCATAAATAGAAAACAGACCGAAACAAATTCAGAAAGAACTCCAAATATTCAGGTGCTGCAAAAAGGTCCTTCCATAGGAGTACTTCTGAGAGAAAGCACTAGACAAAGCACCACAGGGGTGGGCTATGCTCAAGTGACCCTTTCCCATAATAAACACACTTAAGATCTGGCTTAAGACCAGGAGTCATCAAAGAACCTGGGGTACTTCTCATGAGGGAGAACAATGTTAATCTGGATGTGGTTAGCTTGTAACAGTAAGGCTGGGTACATACAAAAACTGGAAATGCCTTCCTATTCCCAGGACAATTCCCAAGGTTGACCAGAAGAATGCTTTGAATATTGCTCCGGCTACTTGTCAACTTTTAAGACAATAACTCTCCCTTAGAATAATTCCTCCCCTCTGAACAGAATACTTCAAGATATTCTAAAACGTGGCAGCACAAAGCTGTCCCAGACATCAACTACAACAGCATTTTTCTCACTAGCGTGCCATCAGTAACAATCTAGGTCCTTGTTTAAATATGACTTCACCCATTCTTGTATGGACTGACAAATGTCTTAAATAGCTCCCAAAGTTTAAAGCTATTATGAATAAGGCTGCTATCAACATGCTGCACACATTTTTTGGTAGATATAAGCACCAATTTCTATAGGGTATAAACCAGAAGTCAAATTGCTGAGCTACAAGGAATGGATTTATACGTTTAGCTTCAGTAGATTCGGTCACTTTTTCAAAGTGATTGCACCATTTACATTCCTAGAACAGTGTATGAGAATTCCAATTGCTTCACATCCTCACCAACACTTAGTATCTTCCATCCTTATAATGCTAGCTACTCTGGTGAGAGCTGATTGCTTTAAAGATTCCATTATAACCAAGAAAATAATCATCTTTCTGGATTATCAAAAAATCAATACAGCAGCTATCTCTAGTAGGAAAGACAGCTTTATGATGAGATTGGGGCAATGGAGACCTCTGGAGCACTGGTTATATTTTATTCTTATTTTCGGTGGTGATGATATGGGTATTTATAAACGTTTTTTAACTACATCTGAATTATATGACACTTTGCTATTTTTTAAAAAAACTGGAGGGAAGAGAATTCATCTGAGAAAGGATGGTTATTCTGCCACCCTCTACCTTGTCCTCCCTCCCAGGCTTCTTTAGGGTAGGCCACCCACAGAAAGGGAGGCTACCCCAAGTGAAAGCCCACTGTTCCATACCTCCTCAAGTCCCTGAAATTAGACATTTATAAAACATTACATACAGTTCAAAGATCCTCTGAAAGTCACTTGTATTAAAACCATTTCCAGCATAGAAACACAGCCTTTGTCTACTTTTACTCATTTATTCAAAACAACTGTTTTGTTTTTATAATATTTACTTTAGTTTCTTTAATCCCTAGTCCTTATCCCTAAGTATTAATGATAATTATTTATTAAGCACCAGCGTATTACGCTATATACATACTTCATGCCCACAGCATCCTTGAAAGTGAGGTAGTATTCCCCACGTTTTACAGATGAGAGGCTAAGGCTTGCAGAAGCCAAGAAAACTGCCCAGGCCACACAGCTCATGGGTGACAGGTAGATGTGACGCCTTCTCTTATCTCTCCTGCCCAGGTCTCACAATTCTTCCCTGGTCTCTCCTTATACCAGACCCTCCTTCTGCCATCTCTCCATGCTGCCTCCCACAGGCAAAAGTGCTGCCAGTCCCGCTCCCACAGAAAAATACAAACATGTGCTTCTTTCTCTTAATGAAAGACAGGGAGAAGGTAATTCAAATGAATCCATATTTCAGCTTTAGAACTATACAATTTGAAACAAAGTAAGGTTCCTGAGTGTACAGAAGAACTTACTGCAGGAAAAAGGAAAAGGCACACTTTATGGCAGGCAAACCAGACGACAGAAGTCCCTTACCCTACACTGGCACCATCGCAGTGTAGATCCTGATTGCTATTCCTCAACCACCCTACGCCTTATTCAGCAACTAGATGAGACAGCAAGGAGAGGGAAAAGGAAAATGCTGTCTGTGATCTACCACTCATCCTCTCATCAGGAAACCCCTCGAAGGACTACTATCAGTCTCTAGGACATAAGAGCAAAAGTGATGAGGAAGAATGCGCTGAGTCCATGAATACACGTAGGTATGCACAGAGAGAAAGCAAAAAGAGGCACAGTGATGGGAATAAACTCACCACAATCCTCATGATCCTCTCTAACTCCACCCAGTTTTATCCACATCCTGGTCCTTTCTTCCCCTAGAGCTCTAATTCCACTGATCATGTGCCAACCTCCAGAAGACCCCAGCAGGCAGAGGTCCCAATTCCAAGCCACAGAAACTGTCAATGATCTAGAAATGGGAGAGTGGGTTTTTGCTGCTTCAGAGATAGGAAGCAGTTCCAAATTGGAACTCTGCTGTTAAGTAGAGAGTTGGGTCCTCAGGTATTATTAATACTGCCCTCATATATCTGGTGAATTACAAGCTTCTGTAGGATTGACCTGAGCCCCTCCCTACACAGCATCCACATGGTTTCTATATAAAAGTGCTCCAAGTCCCAAACTAGCAGTTAACATTAGAATTTTTAGAAATCAAATTGTACAATGGGCATGAAGATCATTCACTAGCCCCACCCAACCTCTGGAACTGATATTTATTTCTTATCCTTTTTTAGAAAGGACAGAAAATCCTAAGTGAGCAGCACATATTCTACGATTGAACCAATGATATTTATTTTAAATGTCCATTTTTAAGAAATATTCAGTTCACTAATCTGAAGAAAGCCAGAAATTATCTTTTCAGTAATTTCCATGAAAAATATGATGCTAAAAAGGTCATGTTCACCTTTCCTTCTGAGAAATCACATATCCATCTAGGACTCTGAGGTTTAGGCACCAGCTGACGATATATGGCCGATAGTCGAACCCTGGAATGGAAGGTGTGGCCATCACACAAGGATTGCTCATGATCGACAACTGTTCCAATTCAGTTAAGGATGCCAAGAAAGAGATCTGGAACAAAGGATAGCTTTGTTGAACAAAATGGACTATCCAGTGTCAAGCACAGGGCTTCCACTGATTACACATCGTTGGCAATCTGAACATTTAACAATTCCCTCTTGTTCTAAAAAGTGACAAGTAACACTTTTATATTATCCACTAACTTCCAAAATTCCAACAATATGGCCACCTGTCCTTACTGCACTAAGTCCTTTAAAAAGTATCAGCACTGTTTCCCAGCAGAGAATCCTATTTTGAAAATCTAATAGCATCTTGGGAAAAGTGCAGTGTCTCATTAACGCCTTTAATGTAGGTATCCCTCTATCACCATTCACTTACAAATGAATAACATTACATATTAAATTAAACCTTATTGACCCACTGACAATAAGAAAAAAAATGGGAAAAAAAATGATCAGCTAGAGATAAAAGAATGGTCTTGATGGCCATTCTGAGCATCTCCCAAGATGCTCCAAGTCCAAAAATGAGTTCACAACTTTCTCCTATGTTTCTCCTCCTCTCTCACAACTTGTCAGCTTCCTGGATCCCATAGAATACCCTCAATTTTACCTCATTTAAGTCTCGAATTTCATTTTCCGCCAAAGAAAGGATGGCAAGACTTCTGGGTAGGTAAGCCGGTGCCATTCTAAGAGAGGTGATGATGTTTCCATGTAAAAGCAGGGTCTTAAAAGTAAAAACAAGATGCATTACAAATGGGTCTATTTTAACAAAACCAAAATAGTATGTATAAAAATAGGGGGACCTGTTTTATTATAGGTCTCAGAGCATCAAATCAAAGACTTAATGCCAGGTGGCCTTCTGGTCTGCTCTCTCTTTCCTTGTCCACATTGTTTTTTTTTTTTTTTTTTTTTTTTTTTTTTTTTTTTTTTTTTTTTTTTTTTTTTTTTTTTTTTTTTTTTTTTTTTTTTTTAATTTTATTGTTGTTGTATTACATCCATCCCTTTTTTTCTCCCCTCTGTCCCCCTCCCCACCCACCCTTTCCCCCCAAAGTCAATCCCACCTGTTGTCCATGTCCATGGTTCCTTCTTGTCCACATTGTTAACCCAGGAAAATTTAAAGACTTGTCCAAAAACAACAGCTTGGTGTAATAACTAGCATTTTGTGTGATTTAATTTATTAAATCTTGAGCAATCTCCAGCATGGTGTTTCACTTTCATTTAAAATATCAAAAGTAAGGAAACTAAAAGAGACCATTCACTGAAACTATCAGGTATAAAAAGCAAATTTGCCAAAAGACAAGGAGGGCAGGACCACATTCCATAACTTGCAACTGTATTCTCTTGGAAACTAAAAGCTGGTGGAAGGTAGAAAATGCTAATTACAGGTGAAACTGACTCAAGGTCAGCAACAATGAGAAACTATTTCAGAAAAAAAAGTAAGTTTAATCACCTTCAGTTCATCTGAATTATCTTAGTATCTGGCTAAGTCAAATTATTTAGAATAACTATCATTTTCTGCTAAATATATAGGGAAAGTTGAGCTATTAACACTCCTAAAGCTTAACGAATTCATCCAATGCTAATAATATCCAATGAAGCAAAAATATGGACAATATCTACATATGATTTTTGAAGCTGTTGAATCCAAATGTTACTTATTTAATTGCATAATACATTCACCTCCATAAAAAGTGCTATATATGCCACAGGTCTATTTTGTTTTTAATTAAAGTTAATTTTGATAACTTAGTAGTACCTATTACTCAGAAGATAGCAATTCTGAGTGTCAAAACAACAGGCTCAAGTTCAGGAATAATGATGCTCAACCTCACCAACATGTTACACATTTCCTACAAAGATGCAAGCGTGGGAGTTGGACATGAAAGGAATTTCATGTTTGTAGAATAAAAAAGAAGAACTAACCTTACCTACAATAGGCAGTTTTAATTAAATCAGCATAGATACTAAAACCAAGAAGTTTCAGACTTAGTTTCTGCTATTCTAATAGAATTTTGATTATATTGAACACAATCTATCTTTCATAACCAGCAGGCTGCTTTTAAGCCAATCAGATCACTTTCTCCTGGTACTTTAGTGTGAACTTTCAGAAATGACATAGAACACATGCTTACCTTCAATGATATCAATTTAGACAGATCACCTATCTGGGGTAAGTTATTGTCTGATAAATCAAGGTGCTGTAGAGCTGTGCAGCTATTGATTTGGTCCATGGCCTATCACAAGAAAATTATCATGTCAGTTTATGTAAACAAAATCAGAAACAAACTCTTCCCTACTTCCTCATAGCTGAGCAAGAAAGAGAAAGCAGTGCTAACAGAATTTGGTAAAATGTTATATAGCAAGCTTCCACCTTCATTATCACTCTAAGAGTAGAGGATCATATCATCCCAGATATTTAGAGCCCGAAGACACCTTAGTGATGACACAGGACAGTTGGGAGACATAGACTTTATAAGTTAAGAGTAGAGACAGTCCTGGTTGGTGGCTCAGTGCATAAGGCACCAGCCTGCGAACCCAAAGGTTGCTGGTTCGATTCCCAGCCAGGGCACACAACCAGGTTGCAAGCCAGTTCTTCCGCCAGATCTGTAGCTAGAGGCAGGTAAAAGGCAAGCATACATGGATGTCTCTCTCCCTCTCTGCCTCTCTTCCTTCTCCCCTTTCTGGAAATAATAAAATCTTAAAAAAAAAAAAAGAGTAAAGCCAAACAGCCTGGATTCAAATCCTGACTCTGCGACTTCCTAGCCGTGTGACCACAGGCAAGTTACTTAACTTCTCTACACTTTGGTATCTTCTTTTACATAACAGGCATAACAACACTACCCATTGAGTTAGCCAAAAAGTCCATAGTTTTTACCCATAAAATATGACACACTTTTCATTTTCATCAGTAACTTTATTGATCTAGATATTTGGAATATTCCAGTTTATTTACTGTTATTGTTATTGTTCTAGTAGTAGGGAGAGGTCAAAGCATAAGACAGCCCCACAGCAAAGAATTATTTAGCCAAAATGTCAATAGTACCAAGAAATGTTGCAAACCACCTTTGACAGGTTCAATCAGTCACAGCACTTTCTCCACACACTGAACACTTTTTTTTTTCTGCGCATTTCAGCTGTATTTTTACATCTCTTGAAATAATAGAACGTAATACGCTGAAAATGTTATATATCTTCTTCCATCCTCAATATTAAAATGGCTGCACAAAAATTCACCAATTTTGATAATTTTAAAAAAGGTACACTGATATGACAGCGGTCACAATATAACTTAACAAAATTGTTTTGAATGACGTTAAAGACACCTAACACTACTAAAGCCATCGTACAGGAAAAGAAAAAAAGAATTTTTTTGACAATCCACTACCTTAAAGGCTGTCATGAGATTGAGTTAATACAGTTAAGATGCTTAGAAATAGAGAAAATGCTTACCTAGCCTAAACTAATGGTTCAATAAGTCACCTATCAATAGTATCACTCCCCTCATCTAGGGTATTGAAAAGATACAAAAGTATTTATTAACTTACCCAAAATTATAAAGTTTCTAAATGGTGGAAGCAGGAGTAGAATCCAGATCGCCTAACTTTTAAAACAGTATATTCTCCACTATATCATTAAACATAAAGCTTATGGCAGCATGATATAGTCTCCCTCTTAACATTCCATCCTATCTGATCCACTTATCTAAGTATAATATAGAGTCTTTGGTCACGCTTATACTGCACTATAAAATACACTGCACTGTATGTTTAAAAAGAAGGTTTTTTGTTTTTGTTTATTTTTTTTAATTTAGGTTAACTAAAATTATCCCTGTAGAGTGGCTGTGTATTTTCATTTTTTATTCTACTCATTTCTGTACTGCTTGAATCCCTTTTTTACAGTGAATACTTTTGTAAACTTAATAAAAAAGCAATAATTACTAAAAGAAACAAGGAAAGAGTTCACCTTGAGATTATTTCCTGCTAAATTCAACCACTCCAAATGTACCAGTTCCTTTAGCCCTTCCACGTAGCCAATGCTATTGTGAGGCAAATTTAACACTCGGAGTTGGGTCAGTTTAGCCACACCCATCATCCGCACCAGACGATTGTTAGCCACAGACAACTGTGGAAAGGAAGCATATTATTACTCTAGGGAATAAAACATATAGATTAGAGTGCTTAGAAAGATTTGCTTATAAGGCCAAACATGCCCACATATATAAACCCAATTGGTGTTTTGCCCATATATTGTCTACACATTCCACAGTTCACTATAGTTTGTTGCTGCTGCTGTGCTACTCCTCAGCAATGGGAAATACACATTAAACATTAACCTCAGCAATCAAATCTCCAATTATCAAAAAGCATTGTTAACACAGCAACTACAGAATGTAAGATCCACAGAATGAGATCCTTAATCTGTCTCAGTAAGTCTAGAACAGTGCCAGACACATATGAGGGAGCCCAATAGACATTTGTTTAAGGAAGGGAGGGAGGGAGGGAGAAGGGGAGGAACTCTTTACCTCCCTCTTGAGGTATAAGATTATTTTAACACAACATTTTGCCAACATAAAATGCTGGCTTTTTTTTTTTTTAAAGAAACACTTCTTTTTCTAGTCCATTCTACTTTAAATGTAGCAGATTATCTGTTCATCTTCAGGAGAAATACTCATGCAAAGATTTATGGCAACATTTACTACTTTCCAGGCCTGCACAGTTACTTTTTCTTCAGTTATTTTGTTTTATTAGATATAATAAATTGGTTCTATACAACTATTTCCCCAGATACAATACCTACCTGTATTAATCGTCTGCATTTCTCAAGATTTTCCAATTTAATAATCTGATTTTTATCCAGAATCAAAGTATGAATATCTGCTTCACAGGGTAAATTTGCACTTAATTTCTGTAGCCCCTGCCCTGACCAATTGACCACTGATCCTTGAAAACAGAAGGGAAATTGTTAGAAAATACAAATAAAACTGCTAAGTTTAGGAATGGAATTATACTCATAATATCTCAATCAGAGTCAGAAAATGCTATAGCACAATAAATATAAAGATTTTAACATGAAAGCCATCAAATTCTAAAGGACCACAGGTTAAAATTATTCACTTGACCTCAGAAGTATCAAATTACACCAAGATTTGTGATATTCTACTCAAGTTTCTATGATGAAGTACTTAGTTCTTCACATTTAAGTATGAACTAATAGTTCCATATATTGTGCCTAAGTAATGATAGTATTTTTAAGCAGAACTCATCTTTTGTTAAGAAATTAACTTGTTTACAACTTTACTATTTACTATTTGGTGCCCCAAACCAATGTACATACTTCAGTTAATTTATCTATAAAATGAGAATAATGCATAACGAACCTAATTTGTTAAATTTATGTGGGGATGAAGAGAACCATATGAACAGCACTTAGGCCCATCTCTGGTAACACAGCACTCAATAAAGTATTTAATTTTTCCCCCTACCCATGACTCTTTAACAGTGATCAGTTTTGGCTTTAACTTCATTCAAAAACAATTTTGTTAGACTACACTACGACAGCTGTCCAATTAGCATACATTTCAAAAAAACTTACCAAAATTGGTAAACGGACTTTTTGGCCAACCGGATAATTCAGTACAACAGACGTTAAAATTCAGTTCACCATTGGGCCAAGTTACTGATCTCTTTGGGGCTTACTTCTCTAATCTGTAAGATGAATCTGACAGTACCTGCTAACACTGTTCTACAGAGAAAATGATGTAAAAATCTAAAAATAAAAGCCCTCAAAACATCGTCTATGTCATATGAAATGTGCTCTATAAATGCTAATTGCTACTATTGTAAATTGCCCTGGTTGGTTGGGAAGGTGGAGTTTAAAAGAAGCAGGTATCAGAGGGAGCCAGAGAAACTGCCAATTTCAAATTTAAACCCAAATTAAGACTAGATGGGAGAAATAATTATTCGAGGCTGCTCTCCTGAAGCGATTCAGCGTTTTTCCATTGTCTAACGGCTTCTAGCATTTGGGGTTGGGGGTGGGGTTGAAAGGATGGGGTCATGGGGTTCTTTTGAGAATTGATAAAGCTATGTTCTGTGTCCCATAAGAATGCATAGCCTTTGTATACAATACCCAAGAATCCACAAATCTCTTAGAACTATCAACTGCCCCATCCTCCCAAACATATGAGCCTCATCTAAGCCACCGAGAAAGGCCTCGACCCTGGGCCCGTCCCCTGGACCCAGACCACTGATGCGGAGCCCCGGAGCTGCAACCAAAACAAAGGAGCTTTGCTCTCGCCGGCGGCTCCTGGTCACAGAAGCACCTGCGCCCTGCGCCCTGGTGGGCAGCAACCAAACCTGACCTAGGATCCCGAACCGTGGGCTCTAAAGCACCCCGAATTAATCACAACCACCGGCCGCTTCCAAAAAAGGGTTCAACGTCTAGAGAGCTGTTTGACAAAGGGGGTCCTGAACGTTCTAGGAACCGTGGGAAACAGGGACAAGGAAGCGAAAGAGGGGGATTGTGCAGTTTCCATTTAGGGACCCAGAACTCAAAGTAAACATCATAGATGCAGCCTGCATCTCACCACCTAAGTAGTCGAAGGAGCCCGGGAGCCTGGGCGCCCGCCTGCGCAAAGGGCCCTGGGGGCTGTAGTCCCTGAGCAGGCCCTCGCCAGAGCGCCAGAGAGCTATGAAGAGTCTGGGTACTACAACTCACAGAAGGCAGAGCGCCTGCAAGATGCCTACAGACCCCCCATCGAAAGAACTGGTCCAGAACTGCACCCCTAAACCCACGCTTCTTGTCTCTACCCGTTAATTATTTCACTCAGTACCATGGTGTAAGAGTTGGGACGCAGGGGTGAGGGAGGAGAGCCTTACCTTCTCCAGGAGGCAAAGCTCCATCCACACGCGCCACCGCCATACTTCCCGCTTGTTAATACCAAGCAACCGTCCTCCAGCTGCTCCGTGGAACTTGTAGTCGGGAGGAGGGGCAGGGAACTACAGCTCCCAGAATGCACGACGCTCAGGCGGCCCAATTGGCTGTCCACGCCTACTGCTGAAAAACCCGGGAATAGAATCTGCGCCATGGTGAGTTCAGGAACCCTGACCCAGTAATTCCCTTCCTGGGCAGGTTAGTAAACTATCATTAGAGAATCATTTCATCCCCTTTTTTTAGGAGTTTGCGAAATTTGACACTTCTACCATCGGGCTGGTTATTTGATCGCTATTTAATGCAGGCTGACCTTGAGAGCTCATTGCCAGGAGTCTTTTTGTAGGAGCTGCCCTTTCTCTGGACAATTTCGCCTAAGTTGTTAAGTTTTCAACTCTGCTCTAGAAATGAGTTGGACGATCTTGTTGAGACCGGCCAAAATGAATATATTTTATTTGAAAAAGTATTGAAAGCATGCTGAGATAGAAGCTTTTATATAGTATTTTTAAGGGGTTGTTCTTCAATCTTGAACATAATTATAGACCTGGGAGTATACTTGATAAGTACAAACCTACAGTTTTTCCAGAAAGTGTACAAAACAGGTTTACAATATAGTTTCCAAATTAAAGAACTACACTGCCTAACTAAAGGGGAATAGGATCACACTTTTGATATAACTACTTGCTAACTAATATGATTGTGTTAGGCAGATAGTCAGAGAAGGCAGGGAAGGGGAGAGGAATATGTCTCACCCATAAATTCAGCAGTCCTGAGCCCTGTCAGATAAGATTGTCAAGTGCTCCTAAAATCACCGGAACTAGGGGTGCACAGGAGGAGGGGAGAGCCTTTGAAATTCTGTGCGTAGCATTTCCACTATCTAGGAAAGAAAGCCTTTGAAACTGTATGTTAATCCCAAAGTTGGAGAAGGGAGGAGGAGGGGGAACCTAGAAGCTGGCTACAAGCATAAATCCCCCTAAAATCCCAATCATAGGGGCACTCAGTCTAGCTGGGGGCCTTGTTTGAGCTTTGTGCTCAAGTATATTTCATAAATCAACTTGCTATCTCATTTCCGCTTTACGTATTGTTTCTCACCTGAATTTGATGGGGGAACTCAAGAGTTGGAAATTTTTAGTTTTAAGTAACAGTTAATAAGCTTAATAATTAATGCATGTACAAAGGTATTGTTTCAGCATCTGAAGGTATGACTTAACCTGACTCCAGGAAACCACAAGCAATTCGACCTCTGTGTGAAAGGGTGACTGCAAGCAATCAAGATGGTATCTGAGCCATTTTGCTCCAAGGAGAAAGTTCTACAGACCCACTGCCCAGGACACAGATAAAGAACTTTGATGCTAGGGAAGCTGCCAGTCTAGTTTTAATTTAATTAACCTTTTCTGTGAATTCCGAACCCCTCACCTGCACTTTTTTTTCTCCTTTAAAAAAAGGTAAGCTTGAAATAGAAATGAAGACGGTATTAAGGGTCCATCACCTGCCATCTTCACAGATCACCAGCTATGAGAATAAAGAGCCCATAAAGTTTCATTCCTTGTCTCCCCTTATTGGTTCTGGTAGTGACAGATAGCAGGAACACCAACTTTATCCGATTTGAATTCATCTTTCATGAGCAGACAAGAACCAAGGAGGGGGAGCCCCCTAACTCGGATCTTCCCGGCAACGATTGTAACTGTGAACTGAATAAGATTTCAGGGAATGTAGAATGAAATGGAAACTATAATCTTCAGAGAAGACTTGAAGGAGAAACTGAAACAGAGCTAGGGCTTAAAATAGGGGTGTCAGACTCATTTTCACCGGGGGCCACATCAGCCTTGCGGTTGCCTTCAAAGGGCTGAATGTTATCTTAGGACTGTATAAATGCAATTTTTTCTTGACACTTATGTGAGCCAGGTAGAAACAAGGTGCAGGGCCGAAGGTGCTGAGCTGGATTCAGCCCCTGGGCCTTGTGTTTGCCACCCACAAGATGGGTTGACTCTATAAACAGTTAAGTAGGAGATAAAATACACTAGCATAAACTGCCAGTGAGAGAAAGTGGCAATGAAACTGCTCTCAGGAAGCCAAAAACTAACCTGATAGCGCCACAGAATGTATTGCAGGAGTTTCTGATTTTACTGCCCATTTCCCCATTACCTTTTGCAACCTTAGCTCCTGAATTTTCCTCTTTCTGAAACAGCAATGTCTGAAATCTGATTTCTTTTGGGGGAAAATTGAGTAACTCATGCTCCTAATGTTCAGGCACTTAATTCTGTGAGCATTCCCTCCTTCCTAGGTTCTCCTCCTATCACTCTGACTACACCCACTTAACTCTTTTTTTTTTTTTTCCCCTACCTTTTCTTCCCACTGTTTAGTCTGAAGACACACTTCCTGATTCCAAAGGGGAAATTAAGACTAGGTTTTTTTTCCTTCTTGTTCTTTTTCTAACCAATAAAACCCTTACCTAGAAAGCAGTTTTATTATATAGGTGTAGAAACAAACCTGACCTGAATGCTGTCTCCTGCTAACCTTTGTTCCCTGGAATAGCTGGTGAGGATTTAGGAAACTGTTTAGCTCAGGGAGGGAGAAAGGGTATCTAGTCTTCTCTAATTTAGCAGGGTAATGAATGATCTGGGAGAGGGATTCCAGAAGCCCAGAAGGTACTTGAGAAGCATAGGTTCATACAGGTTTATAGCAATAGCAGGGCCAGAGTTTTGTCTGGTTCATCTGACCTGGGATCCTGAGGAAAGAGCCAAAGGATTTCTTTTGTGGAGTTAATAAGTATAGGCATGGCTCGTAGAGAGTGGCCAGACTTTCCTGGCCCACTCCCACATATTCAGGTAAACCAGCACCCTTTAAAATCAGATAGTAAGGCTTTTGCATCTAAAATCAAATTGCTATATTTCAACTAAATTGCCTCATATTGTATACTCATATATGTTAAACTCTGCAAGTCCCAATCAGTTTAAAGGATGCTACCAATCAGCATTACAAACCACTCAACAAGGTAGCTCTTTTTGGCAGGTCCGAGCTTCCCAAGAAAGATTGTCCTTCCTGTCAGCACAGTCTGCCTGCCTGTTCTATGTGACAATTGATAACCCTGAGTCATTCCTCCCAACGCTCATTCATCTGCCCATTACCAATGGTAGGATCTAAGTAAAACAACACCTTTTATGGTGTTAATCTCCTCAAAACCTTCTCTTGAAATTTGAACTTTCAAGGGCCACCATAGTTACTATTCATTCCACTAGTTTCCACTTGGTGTTTCTGAGTTAGGGATTGACAAATGAAACATGTTTTAAAAAGGTTAAGCTGCTCATATAACAAGGATGAATTGACAAAAAAAATAGTGACAGAAAGGAGACTATTATTGTACTAGTGGATGGTTACCTTTCACAGAGCAATTTCAGGAGAGTGTTATATACAAGTTCAGATAACACAAAATTAAGAGGCTAGGTGGAAAGGAAAGTTGAACAGCATTTGTGGACAGTAACTTCTCTCAACAAAACAAAGGAAGTTTTCTAATTCGGATGTGAATTTATATTTGAAAAAAGTAAATATAATAACTTTAAAGTTTTAAAGCTAAGAAGTTATTAATATAAAGAATTTTGACACTAAAGATTTTAAAAACAGGCCGTTATTCTTTTTACAATAAAAAATCTTTATGTGAAGCTGTGGCTGGATAAATTAAACATTTTCTCATTGGTAGACTCTGTTCTACTTGCTTATCTATGATCTGTGACATTGAGGGAGAAACTGCCACTATTCACTATTCATGAATCAAGAGCCCCAAATAAGCATTAACTTTCCTCTTCATTATGTATTAGTATTTAATAGATGTTACATACACGTGATAATAAAAACTAACTGCAAAAGGTTATAAACAGTTTCATACATTTTTTTCTATGCATTTGTTCACAACAGGTATTGTAGTACTTTCAAATTATCAAAGTGCTCTGGAAATCAAAAAGGAGGTTAGAAGCAAAGTTACAAGACTTTCAGTAATAAAATTCTACCATAATATTTGGATGGAGGGGATAAGTGACCTGCCTTATTATTATAAGGAGGTTCTTCTAGCTGAGCTCCTGCAAATGGATTAGTGCTGAATAAATAGGGAGCCCTCTCAGGGAGAGGAAAAGGAAACACATTGGGGGAGCAGTAAATGATGGCTTCCACCACCCCTCCAGATGCAAACTGCTTGCCTACCATTCTCCAAAGCAAGGAGGCTTCAGGAACGTGGGCAAAAGAGTCTTAAAGAATCCATCCTAAATACCATGCAATGTCAGAGCCAAAATAATGAATGTAGAAAAGCTAGCCATCTCAAGATGAGATACTAAAACTTTTATTTTATCCCCCTCCCATATAATACAACAGTTAATATCTGAGAAAAAGAAGAGGTAGAAGTATGAATAAATTTAAGAGTAAAGGCACTGCCAGATATTTTTCAGGTGCCTTTACTGAATTAACTGGGAAGAAGTTGTCTTTTCTTTAAGAAAGTAATAAAGCAATCCTTGATATTTTTATTACCTTCTTTGAGGTGTTTCTAAAAAACAATGAAAAAGCGATTAAAAGTTAAGGGAATTTTTTAAAGTTGTAATTTTAATTTATACTTAGAAGACTCTGAGTGCTCAAAACTCAAAAAGTTCACTTAAAAGAATTGAAGTTTTACTCTCCACCCCACCCTCATTCTTGATTCAATGAGGGGGTGTGATGATTAATTTCAAGTGTCAACTTGCCTGGGCCCCAGTGCACAAATCAATCATTATTTTGGATGCATCTGTGAGGATGTTTTTGGCTAAGATTAGATTTATTTTTTTTAATTTATATTTTATTGTATTTTTTATTACCATTTATCCCCCTTCTACCTTCCTACTCTCAACCCAGCAATCAACACACTGTTGACCATGTCAATGAGTCCTTTTTCCTTTTTTCTCAGTACCACCACCCCATAACCCTGCCCCCCAGAACTGTCCGCCTGCTCCCTGTTTATGTTTGTATCTCTATTTTGTTTCTTAGTTCAGTTTCTTCAATGGATTCCACATGCAAGTGAAATCATATGGTATTTGTCTTTCTCTGGCTGGCTTATTTCACTTAGCATAACATTCTCCAGGTCCATTCACAGCACAAAAGGTAGAATTTTCTTCTTTTTTATGGCTAAGTAGTATTTCATTGTGTAAATGTCCCATAGTTGTTTTATCTACTTATCTACTGATGGACATTTAGACTGCTTCTTTATCTTGGCAATTGTAAACAATGCTGCAATGAACATAGGGATACTTATTTTCTTTCAAGTTAGTATTTCAGGATTTTTTCAAATAAATTCTCAGAAGTGGATCCACTGGATCATAAGGTAGTTTCATTTTTAATTTATTGAAGTTTCTCTGTACTGCTTTCCATAGAGGCTGCACCAGTCTGCATTCCCACCAGCAGTGCAAAAGGGTTCCCCTTTCTCCCATCCTCGACAGCGCTTGTTGTTTGTTGTTTGTTGTTTTGTTGATGGTATCTATTATGGCAGGTGTGAGGTGATCTGTCATTGTGATTTTTTTTCAAATATTTTATTTATTATTTCCAGAGAGAGAGGAAGGGAGAGAGGCAGAGAGGAAGAGAAGCATCAATGTATGGTTGCCTTTCACCTTCCTCCAGCTATGGACCTGGCTTGCAACCTAGTTATGTGCTGGAGCTAGGAATTGAACCAGCAACCTTTGGGTTCATGGGCCAGTGCCTTATCCATTGTGCTACCAGCCAGGGCCATCATTATGATTTTAATTTGCATTTCTCAGATAATTAGTGATGTTGAGCATCTTTTCATATGTCTATTGACCATCTGTATGTATGACCTCTTTGAAGTAATCTCTATTCAGGTTCTGCGCCCATGTTTTAATTGGAGTGTTTCTTTTTTGGTTTTAGGTTTTGTTCTTTATAAATTTAGGATATTAACCCCTTATCAGATGTGTTCGTGAACATGTTCTCCCTTTCAGTGGATTATCTTTTTATTTTGTTGATGGTTTCACTTGCTGTGCAAAAACTTTTTAGTTTCACGTGGTTCAATTTGTTTATTTTTTCTTTTGTTTCCTTTGCCTGAGGAGATGTATGAGGCAAAATATTGCTATGAGCAATGTCTGAGATTTTACTGCCTATGTTTTCTTCTACAATCTTAATGGCTTCAGGTCTAACATCTAAGGCTATAATCCATTTTGAATTTATTCTTGTGTGTGGTGTAAGAAGGTGGTCTAGTTTCATTCTGCTGTATGTATCTACGTATCCAATTTATTGAATAAATTATCTTAGCCCATTGCATGTGCTTGCTTTTTGTCAAATATTAATTGACTATAAAGGTATGGGTATATTTTGGGTTCTCTAGTCTGTTCCATTGATCTATGTGTCTGTTTTTATGCTAGTACAATGCTGTTTTCATTACTATGGCTTTATAATATAATTTGATAGTAGGTAGAGTGATTCTTGCAAGTTTGTTATTCTTTCTCAGGCTCACTGTTGCTACGTAGTGACTATTACTGTTCCATATAAATTTTTGAAATATTTGTTATAGTTGTGTGAAATACATCACTGGAATCTTTTAGGAATTGCATGGAATCTATAGGTTGCTTTGGGTAGGCTAGACATTTTAATTATGTTAATTCTTCCTTTCCATGAACAAGGTATGTGCTTTCACTTATTTGTATCTTCAATATCTTTCTTCAGTTCTTGTAATTTTCTGAGTACAGATCTTTTACATTCTTGGTTAGGTTTATTCCTAGGTCTTTTATTCTTTTTGAAGTAATTATGAATGGGATTGTTTTCTTAATTTCTCTTTCTTTTTTTAATTTCTCTTTCTGATAGTTCATTTTTGGCATATAAAAAGCAGCTGATTTCTGGATAGCAACTTTGTATCCTGCTACTTTATTGAATTCATTTATCAGTTCTGATAGTTTCTTGGTGGGATATGTAGGATTCTCTGTGTACAGTATCAAGTCATCTGCAAATAAAGACAGTTTTACTTCTTCCTATCCAACTTGCACACCTTTAATTTCTTGTCCAATTGCTATGGCTAGGACTCTCAATACTATGTTGAATAAGAGAGGTGAAAGAAGACAGCTTTCTCCTTGTAGTTTTTGCCTGTTGAGTATGATGCTGACAGAGGGTTTGTCATATCTGGCCTTTGTTATGTTTAGGTATGTTCCCTCTAATCCCACTTTGCTGAGAGTTTTTATTATAAATGGGTACTGGATTTTCAAAAATGTTATTCTGCTTTTTTTTTTATTGAAATGATCATGTGGTTTTTATCCTTATTTTGTTTATGTGGTTAATCACATTTATTGATATGTGAATGTTGTACCAATCCTGCATTCCTGGAATAAATCCCATTGTATCATGGTATATGACCTTTTTTCATGCATTGCTGTATTTGGTTTGCTAATATTTTATTGAGGATTTCAATGTCTGTGTTCATCAGGGATACTGGCCTATAATTTTCTTTCTTTGTAGTGTCTTCGTCTGGTTTTGGAATTAGGATAATGGTGGCCTTTTAAAACGAGCTTAGGAGTCTTCCTCTTAACATTTTTGAAATAGGTTTGAGAAGGGGAGGTGCTAGTTCTTCTGGAATACTTGGTAAAATTTAAGATTATATTTAAATAATAAACTTTGAATAAAGCAGATTACCCTCCATAAGGCAGGTTGCCTTCATCCAATCAGCTGAAGACCTGAAAAGAAAAAAAAAAAAACTGACCATCTCCAAGCAGCACTGAGGTCTCCAGCAGACAGCCTTTGAACTTGAACTGCACATTGGCTCCTTGCTAGGTTTCCAACTTGCCCGCACCCTGAAGATTTTGGACTTGCCAGCCTCCATATGCACATGACCCAATTCTTTGAAAGAAGTCTCTTTACATATATCAAATACACAACATTCCTAATTGTTCTTTTTCTTTGGAGAATCCTGGGGTTCAGTGTGGTAGAGTAATCCACTTCCAGGTAGCTTTTAAATACTGAAGTCTTCATTCAGTAATTGTATGTGATGGTACACCTCATTTGGTACTCCGTTAATATAAGTTAGAGATATGAAAAATTTGGTCATTACCAAAGAGAATTTCTCTGGAGAGAAAGAAAACTAATAAGCTTGGGTAAATTATGTGCCTCTCATATATGGCATATATGAGGGGGGACCCCCCAAATTGAATTTATTTATTAAAAATTATGTATTTAAGCCCTGGCTGGTGGCACAGTGGATAAGGTGCTGGCCTGTGAACCCAAAGGTTGCTGGTTTGATTCCCAGCCAGGACACATAACCAGGTTGCAAGCCAGGTCTCCAGCCAGCTCTGTAGCTGGAGGCAAGTGAAAGGCAACCATACATTGATGTCTCTCCCTCCCTGCCTCTCTCCCTTTTCCTTCTCTCTAAAAATAATAAATAAAATCTTTTAAAAATAAAAATGAAAAAAAAATGTGTATTTATTCTTAATGTTTAAACTTCAGTCACCTTTAAAGTACTCTCCATTTGATGTACTCTCCATTTGAGTTGTTTTTCCACTGCTTAAATTTTGAACTTGTCAATTTGATGCCTTTTAGTTCTTCTGCCATTTTATGTTCCACCTCTTCCACATTGGCAAAATGTTTCCCTTTTGAGGATTTTTTTCACCTGGGTAACAAAAAATTAAGTCTCTTGGGGTGGGACTGGGTGAAAAGAGAATGGGGACGTGGAGGTCATGCCTTTTTTGGTCAAAAACTGCTCAATACTCAGCACCATATGGGTAGGTGCACTTGTAAATCACCCATCTTGAAATGGACAAACACACTGAAAGCCTTCAAAAAATGTCACTAAAGCCAAATGAGCGCAGCCTATCACAACACTAGCTGATACAGATGATTCCTAGAACACTCATCTAGCAGGGGAAGCCTGTACTACAAGGGGGCCCTCTCGCCAGAAAATAATTTGGGTTGATTTGGGGTTTCTCCTCTAGACCAGCATAGCTGATACAAGTTATCTAACTACAATAATTGTTGGAACAACATTGCTACAGAGGTGCTTGTGCACAGAACTTTAGACAAGTTTTCAACCATAATTTAATTTGCTAAGAAAAATCTCCAAAGGAGTCTAAATAAATCTTTAGGTGTTTTCTTTGTCCTTCAAGATATATATTCTATTTTAAAATAATGTAGCATGTATCAGTTTATTTTTTAAATGTTATTATAAAAATCTTAGAAAATACAGACTTGAAAAAAGAAAAATAAACTTGCATAATCCCCTACCCAAAGGTAGTCATTTTCAACATATTGGGTGGGGTTTTTTCAATCTTTTCTTGATGGGCATTGGTAATATATCTGGAGTCCCTGACTCCATATATTTTTTAAAAAACAAAAATGGATGTATAGTGTACAGATTTGGTACTACTATTTTCAAGTAATATTTTTGAACAGTTCCCTTGATCTATTTTTGGTTGTCTCCTACCTTTTAGAAATGTTTACCTTTTCTTTCTTTCCAATTTAGAGAGGATAACATCCAACAGGAATATACAAAGTATGTTCATATGCTGAGGAATACAGATATGTGTTGTCTTATTTTCTGAAACTGTATTTTTCAAAACTGTGAAAGCACTAAAATATTCATATTTAAATACAACACCAAGGCTATGAAGAAATATGAATAAAAATCTCTTTAAACTAAAATACAAATTCCCTGCCATGTCCTCAAATGAAATAATAAACTCAAAAGGCTGCTTTACACAGATGTTCTCTAGCAGAGGCTGGCAGACAAAACCAGCCTGTTACCTACTTTTGTACCTCTTGCAACTAACTGTGGTTTTTATGTTAAGTGGTTGGGGAAAAAATTAAAAAGAATAATAGTATTTCTTGACACATAAATGATATGAAATTCAAGTTTGAGTGTGCCTCAATAAAATCTTATTGGCAAAAGGTAGGAGCTTCTTTCTTTCTGCTATTTAGTATTGCATTGTGTAAATGTACCAAAGTTTTATGATCCATTCATCCACTGATGGCCACTTAGGCTGTTTCCAGCACTTGGCGACAACATGGATAGAACCGGAGAGTATTGTGCTTAGTGAAATAAGCCAGCCAGTGAAAAATAAATACCATATAATCTCATCCATTATAGGAAACTAATGAACAAAACAAGGGAAATAGAATCAGAAACATGAATGCAAGGAACAAACTTTCAGTGTGCAGAGGGGAGGGGGAGGGAGGAGAAGGAGGCAAAGAAGGAATAGTTTAGTCAAGGAACTAGCACGGGTGACCCATGGACAGGGACAACATGTGGGGCTGACTTGGGGGCAGGGGATGTAGAGGGGGAAAAAGGGGAGAGCAGGAGGAGGGAAATGGGATGAATGTAACACAACAATAAAATTTTTAAAAATTTAAATCTTACTGGCATACAGCCACTCTTATTCACCTATTGTCTCTGGCTGATTTTACACGACACAAAGAAGTGCTCACAACTGAGACCATATGAGGTATCCTTATCACCTCCCACTGCTGCTACAGACTGAAAGTCACAATGACACGTTTTATTCAACAGCATTCCATGCCATGCTTATCACCCTATGTGACGTTTCAATAATTTTATAACCAGCATACACGTATCATGTCAAAAAAAAAGTGAACTTAAAATATTCCACCTTTAAGGTACAGTTAAGTGTGGGTTGTTTTGTTATTAATCTGATGGCAAAGCATTGTTTATTAGGCAATGAACCTATACCTGTGCTGTAAGAGTACAGCATATGTTGACATTCCCAGACCAAAGAGTTTTCACAGTATCCCCAAATTGCAGAAAGCAATCAGAGGAGTTATAAAAATTAAATGGAATATCTCATCATAGTAAAATTTCTTCACAAAAAAAAAAAGAAGAAGAAGAAGAAAAAGAAAAGGGAGGGTGGAAATGAGGCTGCTTTTAAAGTAAGTTTCCAAGTGGCTTATTTTGTTAGCTATGCAAGAAAGTTACTTACTTACGGTCCGTGGATGATTCCTTGCAGCAGCTGAAGAAATGTAATCAGAAAAAATAAACCTGTTTAAGACCATTGGCCTTTGAGTGCGAACAGTTGAGGCCACTGGGAACAACGTCAATAGTCAATTTAAATTATTCAGTGAAAACAAATGGAATGGTTTTCCCTGGCTCATAAGTTGACAGGTGTTATTAATACTGCTCATTTGTGTCTGTGCAGAGAATCAACGTTTGGGGTGGCTGAAGAATTAGCTTCTGTGAATCGACTGCATGCAACAGGTGAGCATATTTTTCAAGAAGTAACAAAAAAAAATACTTGAACCTGAGGTGAAATCAGCTATGCTGTGTTACAACTCATGTAACTAGAAACAGGCTTACTTTGACAGATTTCCACTTGTGAAAATGTAACATGTTTAAATCCTATGGTTATAATATCATAGTACTGTATTATGAATCAACATTTACTTTGTGGAAAACATTTAACTGTATCATGTGTCACTAGACCAGCAGTGTCAACAATGCACCCCACATATTTTCATCAGAATGAGCAGCTAAATATCCTGCCCTTCCTACACATAGCATTTGATGACTTACCAGTGGTAATGTTTTATTGTGAGTTTTGTTTTTTAGTTCAGGGCCAAGACTGAAAGTTTTTTCTAAGTGAGAAGAACCTCCTTTGACCATTATTACAGAACATTGACTAGATGGCCTTAGAATTCTTTTTGCTGATTTGCTAATTGTGATCATTCAATGATACTTCCTAATGAAGTCAACCTAAACTTTCAAAACAACACAGCACTTACATCCAAAACTTACTCTGTCGTAAAGTCCTTTTGACATCAGAAAATCTCCATTCTCACACAAATTTGTCATGGCTATATTTTTTTGAGTTCGAGCTACAGTTTTAGCAGTATTTTATAGAGACCTCAATGTAAACACTAAGGAAATTTTCATATTTCAAGATCCAGTTAGTTGTGCCATTGAGCAGCATTCTCACATGGATCTCATGTGTTAACTAGAAAATGTCCAGAGAATAACCTAATTTTATAAATGCCTTCCAAGATATTAATATGCTCAATTTAAGTCACATGCCCTTGGATTCAGTTCAGTATTAGGCAGTATTTATCTGGGTGAAACACTAAATTTGGGTAAAGATTAAATGCATTAAATCTCATTACAGATCAGGATTAACAGATGGACATTTGCAATCAATTTTGATCATATAATTTTGAACACTAAGATAAATATTATCCATCTTTTCAAAAAAAGAATTTCATTGTTCTTAGCAGACCTGTCTTACAAAAACGTGTACTTAATGTTGTTACTGTTTTCAATTTCATTGGTGAAAATTTGGAAATTGGGTTTCTCTCTTTTTATTTAAAAAAAAATCATTTATATTCAGAGAGAGGGGAAGAGAAAGAGAAGGAAAGGCGGAGAAACATGCATGTGAGAGAGAAACATCAACTGGCTGCCTCTGGTACCCTCCACAAGTGTCAGGACTGAGGACCAAACCTGCAACCCAGGCATGTGCCTTGACCAGGAATCAAACTCGCCACTTTTCAGCTGAGGAAGGATGCCCAACCAAATGAGTCACATCGGCCAGGGCAGTTTTCTCTCTTTTTGTATAAATACCTATATAGCATTTTCAATTTGTTTTTTTAGCCCACAAAGCCTAAAATATTTACTATTTGCAGACCTCTGTTATAGAGGAAGTAAAATCTGAATGGGAAGTGAGTCAGTGGGAGGGAAGAAATATTTCAGCCATTGGAGGCAATTTGGGCATATGAGTGAGAATCAATCTAGTATGTTAAACATAGTAAAGTTATCAATACCAAGTCATACAAATATGCTTCTTTCTTCTTACCTTTTTGAACCAATCAGTAATACCAGTTTCTTCCAGAAGATGGCTCCCTTTATTTACCCAAAATTTTATTATGAAAAAAATGTCAAATATGGAGAATTTGAAAGGCTATTATGAACACACAAATTCATCACTTTGATTCTCTTATCAACATTTTGTTATGCTTGTTTTATTCCCTATCCAGTCCTCTACTCCTCCACCAATCTTGCTTTTTGATGTATCAGTATATCTCCCCTAAATGCTTAAGCAAGTATTTTATGAACTAGCACACATTTACTCACAATTTCCCTTCCTCTAAAGTAAAATTTATATATAGTTAAATCCTCAAATCCTTTATAAACATGAATTCAAGAGGGTTCACTTGGTAGAAACTGAAAGAGCAAGGAACATGTTCTGCCCCAGAGTCTCTGACAGGATCCCAGAGACCTGGATTTCAGTCCAGTAATACTGATTCCAGACTTTTAACCTCCAGAATTTAAAGAGAACACCTTTCCAATGCTCTCCCAGGTCCTGTGGCTTGTCCAGCATCCCTCAGGTGATCTCATTGGTCCACTGTTTTCTTAGCACAAAAACAAGGAAGAAATCACAAAAAGTAAAGCTCTTATATGCCAAAAGGTCCACATAAAGTTGAAATGCATATTACATACTCATGACAAATAACTATCACATTATTGACCCTTAATATACAAAGAATTTACAAAAATAATGAAGAAAAAGCTTGTCCTAATTTGTGAAGTTAGTCAAGAATATACCCTGATAATTCACAGAAGAGAAATACAAATAAATACCCAATATGCATAAAAATTACACTGAATAAAGATTTCAAAATAAAATAATGGAATACCAAAATTTATCTTACTGGCAAAAGAAGAAAAAACATTTTTAAAATGTCATTGCTGGTTACTGTTTATATTGATGTGTTTTATATCTTTTGGGATCCTGGCCTATATTCCCATTTTCAACTGTATTAATTATTTTGTCTTCCCATTGTAAGTTTTCCAGAAACATCATTTTAATGTCTGTGTCATGTCCATGCATAGACAGAGTATTGACCGAATGATTCCCCATTGCTGGCATTAAGATTGTTACCATTTTCACTGAACCTCAGTGGCCTCTACCACTTATTCCTTCAAGATTGCAGCTGGCGGTCCAGAAGCTGATCAACCAGCTACAGAGCTGCTGGCCAATCAGCCCCCTTTATCAAAGACCAAGGCCAAGGCCACAGAGCCCAAGGAGTTCCACCTGACTGCCAACAGGCCCTGGGCCGTTCCAGTGCCAGTCCAGCACGTGCTGGTATTTTCAGTGGGCACAAAATCTTCAGGCATGGAGGTTGGACGGTGTGCACCAGTGGGGTCTGGACGTTCCCAAGGCCAAGGGTGTCACAGAGAGAGAAGCCCAGCTGACGGGGAGCCAGCCCTGTGGGCTCCCGCACTCCACATGCCGAGGTCTGGTCAGTAGCATAAAGCCAAGCTGTTGGGCTATGGGACTCAGACCTGTCTGCACTTGGTGCTTCGAACTCACTTTCAACCCTATTAAAAGGTACTGCTTGCTCCTCACTGAATAGTGCCTGTAAGGATCGCACTGTGAAACAGGGGGTGGCGGGTGGGATATGCTCCTTTTCCTCTCAGTGGAAATTGTCAGTGTCGATGGGCCAGGGGAAGTGCAGAAGTTGTTTGTTGTCCGCTCTGTATTTCACTGCCACTGTCTAGCAGCGGCGGAGACCCTGCCCGCCCACCTCACAGCATGTTCCAAGGGTGGAAGTCGACCCCAGCCCTGTGGAGGCTCAACCAGCTGGAGAACGCGGCGGCTTGGAGGTGGGGTGCAGTAAATGCCACCCCGCACTGTACAGCACACCCACACAGGGACACGGCTTCGGAATTCCAACACAATTTGTTATTTAAAACATATATAGCCCTGGCTGGTGGCACAATGGATGGGGCGCCGGCCTGCGAACCCAAAGGTCGCAGGTTCGATTCCCCGGCCGCGGCGCATGGCCAGGTTGCGGGCCAGGTCTCCAGTCAGGTCTGTGGCTGGAGGCAGGTGAAACACAACCATGCATTGATGTCTTTCTCCCTCTCTGCCTCTCTCCCTTCCCCTCTCTCTACAAATAATGAAATAAAATCTTAAAAAAAAAAAAAAAAAACAAACTCATATATACAATGAGGCGCACACCACCTCCACTCCAGAACGTGACTTACCTTCCACCCTAACTACTGGACCGTAGTTCTGGGGTAAGCGTTGGGCGGGGGGGGGGGGGGGGCTTCACCGCTAACCACTTAAGCATGTTCCCTGGAAGGGAAAAGCTCCCAGGAGCTCCTGCACTTCACCTTCGCAGCTCTCAGGAGCACAGATCTCCGTCTACCGCCCACGCCAATGCTGGGCCTGTGGTTGTAAGGGTTCCACCTGCTGCTCCCGGCTCAGTGCCTGTGCTTATGAAAGTTAACTTATGAAAGGTCCCACTAAACCACAGATCTTGCCAGGTAAAAAGGGCCTCCTAGACGATTGCCTAATGAACGGGGGAGGGGCGGGGGGTGGTGGTGCTGGGTGAATGGGAGCAAAGTGGGAAAAATTGGGACAACTATAATAGCATAATCAATAAAATAAGATACTGAAAATAAAAATAAAAAGGTATTGAAAATTGATCAGAGAAAAAAAAAGATTGATACATCTTATAGGAAAACGTAAGCTAATATGTATATAATGAGCTCCTGAAGAAAAATAAATCAATGATCTAGATTTATTAAAATTACAATCCGATAAAATTTTTCAAAAATAATATCTGAATATGTATATGAATAAATCCATGACATACTTTGGAAAATTTAGGGAAATCGTCACCTTGAGACATAGCACATTAAAACTATTAAATATTTTTTAAATATTTTAATCACAATAAAATATTATAATATTTCCTATTTACCTATGCTGTACTATATGCCTGTGACTTATTTTATAACTGCAAGTTTGTATTTCTTATTCTTCTTGATCTTTTTCTACCATCTCCCCATCTCCTCTTTGGCTACCATCAGTTGTACTATTTCTGTTTGGTTTTGTTTGTTCATTTGTTTATATTTTGTTTTTTAGTTTCCACACATAAGTGTAATTAGTCATTTTACTTGCCACCACCACCCACCTCTGGCAATCACCAACCTGTTTTCTGTAAAGTTTCTTTGTTTTTGTTTGTTTGTTTGTTTCTTTAGCATTCCATTTATAAGAAGATCATACAGTCCTGTCTTTCTCTGTCTGATCTTTTTCACTTAGTGTAATATCCTTTCAGTTCATCTTATTTATCCAGTCATCTATTGATATCTGGGTTGTTTCCATATCTTAGCTGTTGTAAATAATTCTGCAATGTACATAGATGTGCATATATCTGCAATGAATATATATATTTAGTTATTATTTTTTTCTTCAGGTAAGTGCCCAGAATGGAATTCTTGGGTCATAGGGTAGTACTATTTTTAATTTTTTTCAAGGAATCCCATCAATAACACACAATGTTGCTCTTTTCTACACTTCCTTGCCAGCA
The DNA here is from genome assembly GCA_004026585.1 of Noctilio leporinus. Taxonomy (NCBI): domain Eukaryota; kingdom Metazoa; phylum Chordata; class Mammalia; order Chiroptera; family Noctilionidae; genus Noctilio; species Noctilio leporinus. Next base: position 95,990 of record PVIW01005039.1, read on the forward strand.
CTTGTTATTTGTTCACTTTTTGATACTAGTCATTCTGACATGTAGAAGGATATATTTTATTTTAATTTGCATTTTCCTGATGATTAAGTGAATGTTTCCTTGCTGATTTTCTGTCTAAAATCTACTTATTAGTCTAAGTATTCAAGCTTCCTATAAATATTGCATTAATGTCAATCTCTCCCTTTATGTCTGTTAATATTTGCTTTATGTATTTAGGTGCTTCTGTGTTGGGTACATAGATTTTTATAAGTGTTTTGTCATCTTGTTGGACTGATCTTATAATTATGTAATGCCCTTTTTGACTCATATTAGAATCTTTGTTTTAAAGTCTATTTTGTCTGATACAGGTATTGCTATCTAGCTTTTATGTTTCCATTGTAAGAAATATGTTTTTCCATCTCTTTCATTTCAGTCTGTATCTTTAGATCTGAAGAGAGTCTCTTATAGGAGGTATATGTATGGGCCTTTTATTTTCTTAATTCTTTAAATTATTCTATGCCTTTTAGTTAGTGAATTTACTCCATTTACATTTAAAATAATTATTGATAGGTATGTATTGCCATTTTATTCATTGTTTTCTGGTTGTTTTTGTAATGTTTCCTTTTTCCTCTTGCTCTCTTTTCTTGTATTTTGATTACTTTAGTGTTATGTTTGGATTATTATCTCTTTATATTTGTGTTTATTATTAAAAGTTTTTGATTTGTGGTTACCATCTCTTTCATGTATATCACGCTATGTTTCTAGAAGTCTATTTTAAATTGATGGTCACTTAAGTTTGAATGCATTGTAAAAACACTAAAATTTAACTCACCTACATCATGTTTTATGTTGTTGACACCATATTTTACATCTTTAGGCTATGTGTGCAATTATTCTAAATACACATGGTTTTAAAATTTTGGTATGTATTGTATTTTTTCCATTACCATTTAGTTCCCTTATACTTCACCCCCAGCAATCACCACACTGTTGCCCATGTCCATGAGTTTTTTTTTTTGTTTGGTTTTTTTTGCTCAATCCCTCCATTCCTCCCCTGCACCTCTCACCCACCTATCATTCTCCCCTCCATTTATGAGTCTGTCCACATTTTCCTTGTTAGTTCTAGTTTGTTCATTAGATTCCACATATGAGTGAAATATGGTATTTGTTTTCTCTGACTGGCTTATTCCACTTAGCATGATTTTTCCAGGTCCATCCATGCTGTCACAAAGGGTAAAATTTTCTTTTTTACAGCCAAGTAGGATTCCATTGTCCCATAGTTCTTCTATCCACTCATCTACTGATGAACACTTGGGCTGCTTCCATATCTTGGCAATGATAAATTATGCTGCAATGAACATAGGCATGATTATATTCTTTCAAATTAGTGTTTTGGGTTCCTTCAGCTATATTCTCAGAAGTGGAATCACTGGGTCAAAAGTCATATCCACTTCAATTTATTGAGGTATCTCCATACTGCTTTCCACAGTGGATGCACCAATTTACATTCCTACCAATAGTTCAAAAGTGTTCCCCTTTCTCCACATCCTCATCAGCACTTGTTGTTTGCTTATGTATTGATGATAATCATTCTGATAGGTGTAAGGTGATATGTCATTGTGGTTTTAATTTGCATTTCTCTGATGACTAGTGATGTTGAACACCTTTTCATATGTCTATTGCATCTGTATGACTTCTTTAGAGAAGTGTATATTAAGGTCCTTTGGCCCATTTTTTGACTGGATTGTTTATTTTTAGGGTGTTGAATTTTGTGAGTTGTTTATAAATTTTAGATATTAACCCATTATCAGATGTACTGGGCAATATGTTCTTCCATTCTGTGGGTTGTCTTTATTTTGTTGATGATTTCCTTTGCTGTGCAAAAACATTTTAGTTTGACACAGTCCCATTTGTTTATTTTTTTTTATACTTTCACTTGCCTAGAGAGATATATCTGATAAAATATATCTACAAGCAATGTCTGAGATTTTGCTGCCTATTTTCCTTCTAGGATATTTATGGTTTTAGATCTAACATTTAAGTCCTTAATCCTTTTTAAATTTATTCTCTTGTGTGGTGTAAGAAGGTGGTCTAGTTTCATTTTTATGAATGTATTTGTTCAATTTTCCCAACAGCACCTGTTGAATAAATTATATTTAGCCTACGTGCTTTATTCCACTGTTGAATATTAATTGACTAAAAAGGTGTGGGTTTCTTTATGGGTGCTCTATTCTGTTCCATTTATCTATATTTCTGTTTTTATGCCAGTACCATGCTATTTTGATTACTAGATATCCTAATATAGTTTGATATTAGGCAGTGTTATTCCTCTAATTTTGTTCTTCTTTCTCAGGACCATTGTGACTATGTAGGGCCTATTGTGGTTTCATATAAATGTTTGAAATATTTTGTCTAGTTCTGTGAAATATGTCATTGGAATCTTGATAGGAATGGCATTGAATACATAGATTGTTTTTGGGAGGATGAACATTTTCATGAGGTTACTTCTTCCTATCCATGAACAGGGTATGTGCTTTCACTTATTTGCATATTCTTCAGTTTTTTTTCTTCAGTGTCTTATAATTTTCTGAGTACAGGTCTTTTACATCCTTGGTTAGGTTTATTCCTATGTATTTTATTCTTTTTGAAGCAGTCGTGAATGGGAAAGTTTGCTTAATTTTTCTTTCTTAGTTAGTTATTGGCATAAAAATGCAACTTATTTCTGGATATTAATTTTGTATCCTGCTAATTTACTGAATTCATTTATCAATTCTAGTAGTTTCTTGGATTCCTTGGGGTTTCTACACAGTATCATGTCACCTGCAGATACAGTTTTACTTCTTCCTTTCCAATTTGCATGCCTTTAGTTTTTCTTCTTAACTGATTGCAGTGGCTAGGACTTCCAGGACTATTTTGAATAAGAGAGGTGAAAGAAGACAGCCCTGTCCTCTTCCTGATCTTAAGGGAAACACTTGTAGTTTTTGCCTGTTGAGTATGATGCTGACAGTGGGTTTGTCATATATGGTCTTTATTATATTTAGGCATGTCCCCTGTAATACCACTTTGCTGAGAGTTTTTATCATAAATGGATGCTGGATTTTATCAAATGCTTTTTCTGCATCTATCGATATCATGTGATTTTTATCCTTATTTTGTTTATGTGGTCAATCACATTTATTGATTTGCAAATGTATCAACCTTGCATTTCTGGAATAAACCCCACTTGATCATAGTGTATGATCTTTTTGACATATTGCTGTATTATGTTTCCTAATATTTTTAAAAATATTTTATTTATTATTTTTAGAGAGAGGGGAAGGGAAAGAGGCAGAGAGGAACAGACATCAATGTATGGTTGCCTTTCACCTGCCTCGAGCTATGGACCTGGCTGGAGACCTGGCTTGCAACCTGATTATGTGCCCTGGCTGGGAATTGAACCAGCAACCTTTGGGTTCATGGGCTGGTGCCTTACCCACTGTGCCACCAGCCAGGGCTCCTAGTTTTCTAATATTTTGTTGAGGATTTTAGCATCTATGTTCATCAGGGATATTGGCCTTTAATTTTCTTTTTAATGTCTATTTAGTTTGGAATTAGAATAATACTGGCCTCATAAAATGAGTTTGGGAGCCCTCCCTTCTCTTGAATTTCTGAAATAGTTTGAGAAGGAGAGCTGTTAGTTTTTTTTTTTTTTTCCAGGAGTTTGGTAAAATTCACCTGTGAAGCCATTTGGTCCAGAGCTTTGGTTTATTGTAAGGTTTGTTTTTTAACACTACTTCAGTTTCACTAGGTGTAAACTGTCTATTCAGATTCTCTGATTCCTCCTGGTTTACTTTTGGAAGATTTTATGTTTCTAGGCATTTATCCATTTCATCCAGGTTGTCCAGTTTGTAGGCATATAGTTCTTTGTAATATTTTCTTACACCACCTTGAGTGTCTTTGATGTCAGTTGTTACTTCTCTGGTGTCATTTATTATTTTTCCTTTTTTATTTCTAATTTTATTAATCTGTGTTCTTTTTCTTTTTCTCTTCATGAGTCTGGTTAAAGGTTTGCCAGTCTTATTTATATTGTTTTGATTGTTTTTGCTTCCTTATGTTCCAAATCATTGGGTTCATTCTCAGCTTCATACACTCTAGTGTTGATTCCCTGTAAATTGCTTTTTATTTCAATTAGTGTATCCTCCATTTCTGACTGGATCTTTTTTACACTGTTGAGGTCCTCACTAAGTTCTTTGAGCATCCTACTCCACTTCTGATAAACTTGCTTATCTTTATTTTGTTTAGTTCTTTTTATGGAGTTTTGTTCTGTTCTTTCATTTGGGCCACATTTGTCTCTTCATTTTGGCAGCCTCCCTATGTTTATTTCTATGTATTAAGTAAAGCTGTCTTGAATCCCTGTCTTGGTAGCATGGCCTAACATAGTAGGGTCCTGTGTCACAGCCTCCCCTATCACCCAAGCTGCGTACAGAGTGAACCTTATGTGTGAGCTGAGTACACCCTCCTCTTGCAGTTGAGCCTTGATTGCTGGTGGCAGATCAATGGCACAGATTTACCCAGGCTGGTCAGCTTCAAGGACTGGCTGTTGACCACTGACCACTAGCTTCTCCCCTCTGTGGAGGATCAGCTGTACAGGTACAGAGTGGTGGTGCTCCAACATGGTCTGTAACTGTTCCACTGGGTGCACAAGCTCTGGGGTTTCCTACGGGATGCAAGCCAAGGTCAGCTTACACCTGTGTTCTCCCCAGGGCCACCCTGCTTGAGCAATAAAGCAATCTGAGATGCTGCTCCTTATGCTGGGTTGGAGACTCCCAGGCCAAAGCCAAGCTGTGAATCTAGGCTGGGTGCTTCCAGTACTGGGCCTGGGGCCACTTAACAAGAGGTATGGGAGCTAGGGGTTTGCTGAGGCTGCTGGGTGCTGCTTGCTTGGGACAGTTTAGGAAGTTGTGAAGCACTTTGCTGTTTTCATGACTCTTCTCAATGTTTCTACAATTATTCATTTATGCAAAATGACCAAACTTTAGTGAACTAGCAACAATCTAATAGTTCTTGTTTGGTTTACCACGTCCTTCCTCTATTGATCTATCATAAAATGTAAGTTATAAATTTCTAGGTCCTTCCTTAAAGTAGAGTCTCAAGTGTCTTTTGATTTTGTGATTCTCTTGTTGTTGTTTTTTAGAATTCTTAATTTTCCTCTTTGTCTTTACTAGCAAGTCTGCAAGGGGTTCCTCCTTCTTCCATGTCCTTCCTTCCTTGATGTGATGCAGACTGCTTATTGTATTCCACACTTCTAGGCCCCTTTTGATACCTCATAGACTTTGTTTGATACCTCATAGACTTTGCTCTTACCTATTATATTTCAGCCTGTATCTTGGTATTTCCTCCACTCAAGATGGAACTTTCTGTTGCTGGGATTGATACTATCTGTGTCCTGCTACTCTGAGGCCTTAGTTCTTCTTTTTTTCATTTTTCCTTTCTCTTTCCCCATCCTCCTCTTCTTTCTTTTCCTCCTTTTCTTTTTTAGTAGAGTCTCCATCTAGTCTTTAGTCTGGTCCAGTCTTCAGAGTGGGTATTTGGCTTTAATTTATTGCTTACCTGTAAGTTAAACTTCATAATGCATATATTCTATATCCTATATTAAAGAATGTTTCATGGATATTTTTGTTACCTTTGTTCATTGATAAATTTATATATATACTCTACATATAAACACACATATATGTATATACATATATTTGAAGTTATGTGTAAGAGATTAGAAATTTTCCAGTTTCCATCATCTCTTGGGAACCATAAGGATAATTAAATTAATTTTTATAAGCCACATTAATTATTGTTTGATGACCCTGGATACAAATAAGTAAAAATTAACTGAATCTATTTTATATCTTTTTCAAAAATTCTCTGGATGATTTAGCATAGTATAGAGGCAAGTCAGGTGCATTTTAAGAATTGAGGATAGAAATTACTATATTCTTCTGAAAGATAATGGTTGGGACATTGTGAACTTCATTTACTTCTATATTTTAATAAATATCCTTTATAGCAATATAAGGGACTCCTTGCATGCTTGATTATTGGAACAAAAATTATGTTCACAACATTCATAAATATACTACATTCATAAATATACTATTTATGAATATACTATTCATAAAGGTAATGGCTAGGCTATAGTATCTGAACATTTCATCTTTTCCATTAGTAAAACTGGATTAAGAAAATGTCAAAATTCTGCTGCTATCTTGAGCAAATTCTATACATTTCTCAACTATTTATGATTCTAGCTTTAAATTTCACAGAAATTATACTTAGGTAGTATTATAATACCTCAGGCACTGTTAGCAGAAAATCAGAGAACTAAATTAATATGTGATCAAGTTCTTACTTGAGTGGGTAAAGGTAAATAAACCAAACCTAGTGTCAATTTAATATTAAAGTTCAAGCTAAAGCCAAGAAAGTTAAACTAGATAATGTTCTCTATGACCATGAAAGTTTAATCTTCAAACAATATAATACTTGGCCCTGGCTGGTAGCACCATGGATAAGGCGCTGGCCTGCAAACCCAAAGTTCGCAGGTTTGATTCCCAGCCAGGGCACATAACCAGGTTGCAAGCCAGGTCTCCAGCCAGCTCTGTAGCTGGAAGCAGGTGAAAGGCAACCATACATTGATGTCTCTGTCTCTCTCTGCCTCTCTCCTTCCCCTCTCTCTAACAATAAATAAAATCTTTTTAAAAACCCCAACAATATACTTGGATTCTGCAGTAAGGTTGATCTAGGTTAATATATATATATATATATATATATATATATATATATATATATATTCTAGAAATACTTATTTGTACTAAATGACACAGTAATATTACTAGCCTGCTAACATGTTTATGTTGGTTATCATTTTGCAACCAGAGGGCTTGTCACCATGAAAGAATAAACAAGCATCTCTCCTCTATAGGATAACCTGAAGAGGGTGTTAAACAAAGGCAGGGAGGACAGAAAAAACACTTGAAAATTTGTAAAAGTAAACATTTCCTTGGGACAAATTACTACAGATTTCATAGTTACCTATTTAATGGTCAGTACTACATGTACTCTTATTTTTATCAATAAATTTTCAAGCACGGAGATGATAAGTTATCATGTACTCAATAAGGAGAATCAAAGTAAATTGGAAAGATTTCTTAAAAAGATAAAAACCTTCTGTCCCCTAGTTTGGTGAGCTATAAAGCTGGATTTTTAAACATATCTTTAAAATGTCTCAGAAAGGTTGGGGCAAGTCTTCTGGGATAGTTAGCTCCAGATAAAGAGGAAGCCTTGTTAGGTCAATAACCAGGTGGGTAATTGAAAAGAATCTTGCCCAGGAAAAGTCACTTGGTTCTTGACCTGGGGAGATGTTGGCACAAGGGAGCTCTTTTTTCTAATCTTAATTCATGCAGGACTTTTAGAAACCAAAGATGAAGTTGACTACAATGACTGAAATACAAACAATATTCAAGCCCTGTTATATTAGCCTGAGAGTGATCATCTTTGCTCTTACAAAGGGAAAAAAAAAAAAAAAAAAACTTAACAAGGTGCCATGAGAATGATAATTATTTGAGATAATGAGAAACTACCCAAGGGAAACTTACAAAAGATTGGTGTTAGAGAAGTAGATAACAGTTTCACTAAGTAACTTTCCAATTCTCAGCTGAGCACTATTAGTAGACATTTCCCTCAGTCCCCAAAACATCTCTAAAAGAGTACTAGGCTGATAATGAGAGAATTTAAGTCAAGATTCAAATAATATAGGGCATTGATGAATGAATGAATTTCATTCATCATTCATTGAGAAATGAATGAATACAATCCTTCTTAATTGTAACCCTTATTAATCCTCATTTAAGTCAGGTTTTTGTCAGTTGAGGATTTTCATTTATTTCTTCCTTTCTGAACTCTGTCATTGTCAGGATCTCTGGCTCTTTGCAATTCAATTATGGTATGAATTGATGAAATAGCTGACTGATTCCGAAAATATATTTGGAAAAGACCAGTTCTCAATTCATACATGCATAGATTATTGAATTCTTATTATTGACTTCAGAAACTTTCTTAGTCCTTTTACTCATCAGTATGACTTTCTCTAAAGTTTCAGAAGTTAATCTCTTCAAGAAGTAACTTTGGGAAGCAAGAAAGCAACTATGTTTCAAATGGATATAACTATAGTTTGGTCTGTCAGGTCCAGGGAGAAATTATTGTAATTTGTTTATTTTAATTTCTGCAACTTTTAATGAGAACTAAGATAATAAAAAATAATAGAGGAAGAGCAAGATGGAGACATGCTGAGTCTCTCTCCACAACTAAGAAGGAATACATCTACCTCAAAACTGGAGACAACCAGAAGTTTCAGAAAATCAAGCTGCATGGAAGTCCAACAAACAATGCTATAAAGAAGAAATATTTATCCAGAAAGGTAGGAGGGGTGGAGCCTGGACAGAGAGGATACGGTTTAGTGGTACAGTGGTGGCAGTGGGACAGAGGCTATGACCAGCCAATGAAAACACAGACACATGTTTAAAATAACCTGGCGAGTGCTCCCAACACCGGACCGAATGCAAAGCTGATGGTTCCAGTGCCAGGAAAAATAAAACCACATTGCTTCTGACCATGAAAACCAGTGAGGGTTGGGGTAGAGAAAAAACTGCCTGACTATCAGCAGAGACTGCTTATTTAGAGGTCTTCATGGTCCTAGATCATCTACAGATCCACCCACTCTGGGAACCATGGACTGGACAATAGCTAGAAAGATGCCAGTCCCATATGGGAAGTAGGTGAAATGCCTGGAAAAGGGGTGAGCACTGAGCAAGCAAAATTGTTTCCTCTTAGACCCTCCCCCACATACAGTGCCACAAGGTGGTGAAATGGGTTGCCCTATGCTGACAAATACCTAAGGCTCCACCCCTTACAACATGACAATTATGACAACTCTACCTAAGACACAAAGGCAAACACAGGAGCCTGTCAACTTGAGGACCCAGAGAAGTGTGGCCCACAAGAGAGGAAAGATCAAGGTTCCATTGGGAGAACTAAGTGGTGAGGGGCTAGCCAACCTGACAGATGCGGAGTTCAAAATACTGCTGATAAAGATACTATTGACTTAACAGGTATGCTTGAGTATGGTAATGAAGAAGAGAAGAAGTGAAGGCAATGCTAAGAAAAATGAAGGAAAAACCACACAAAACCCATAGTGAAGAAAAGGAAACTGGGGTTCAAATCAATGATTTGGAACATAAGGAAAAAATAAACAGTCAACAAGTACAAAATAAATAAACGAAAACTGAAAAAATAAGGAGAGGCTTAGGAACCTCCAGGACAGTTTTAAATGTGCCAACATCTGAATAATGGGGGTGCCAGAAAGGGAAGAGGAAAAGCAAGAAATTAAAAACATGTGAAAAAAGTAATGAAGGAAAACTTCTCAAACTTGGCAAAGGAAATAGACATACAAGTCCAGAAAGCACAGAGAGTCCCAAACAAGCTAGACCCAAGAAGGACCACACCAAGATACATCATAATTAAAATGCCAAAGGTTAAAGATAGAGAGAATCTTAAAAGCACCAAGAGAAAAGAAGAGAGTTACCTACAAAGGGGTTCCTATAAAACTATCATCTGATTTCTCAAAAGAAATTTTGCAGGAAAGAAGGGAGCGGCAAGTACCAAATTGGTGAAAAGCAAAGACCTACAACCAAGATTATTCTTTCCAGCAAAGGTATCATTTAGAATGGAAGGGCAGATAAACTGCTTCCCAGATAAGGTAAAGCTAAAGGAGTTCCTCATCACCAACTTATTATTACATGAAATGTTAAAGAGACTTATTTAAGAAAAGTAAACATCAAAACTCTGAACATTAAAATCAACAAATTCACAACTCTCAACAACCGAACCTAAAAACAAAACAAGAACAAAAAACAAACTAAGCAAACAATGAGAATAGGGTCAGAATCATAGGTATGGGGATCATTTGGAGGGTTATCAGCTGGGAGGGTGAAGGAGGAGAAATGTGGAAATGATGCAGGGATTAGGAAACATAATTGGTGGATACAAGATAGACAGAGGGGAGCTAAGAATAATATAGGAAAGGGTGAAATAAGAGAACTTACATGCACAAACAATGCATGGACATGAACTAAATGCGGTGGGATTGCTGAAGGAAAGGGGTGTCTTGAGTGGGGAGTAGCAAAGGGAAAAGAAATTGGGACAACTATAACAGCATAATTTATAAAATATACTTTAAAATAATAAATTGCACTTATTCTAGACTAAAGTACATTAACTACAATTTATGTGATATTGTCCTATTTGATCTTCCTTGCTCTTTACATATTACTTGCTCTCTACTGTTTTCAGTTCACACCTCTTCTCCCATGTACCACTAAGGAAAAAACAAAATATTTTCCCCTAATCTTTTTTAGCTCCTGTTTAGCTAAATAGTTACGTGTTTCCTTTATAAGCACCTACATCCACCCTTCTGCTTCCAGAGATGTTTGTCTCATTTATTCTGCCATAAAAATTCTCCTTATTATCTTCTAGTGGCTTCCTACCATTCCATAATAACTCTGCTGTCTTAATCCTTTCATTCACCCATCTATTTTTTTTTTTTTTTTGCTTTCCATAATGCTCCTTTTTTCTTTTTGTAAAATTTTAGTCTCCATTCAGCATTTCACAATTCTTTCCATTCAGATGAACATCATAAACATCATTCTATACATGTTACTTTTCTTTTTTTTTTTATCTATTTTTATTTATTTATTTATTTTTAAATTTTATTGTTGTTGTATTACATTCATCCCCTTTTTGCTCTGCTCTGTCCCTCTCCCCACCCACCCATTCCCCCCAAAGTCAATCCCACCTGTTGTCCATGTCCATGGTTCCTTTATACTAGGTTCTTGTCTAAGCTACTCCCCTTTCTTGCCTCTGCCTCCCCCCTCCCCCCAACCCCTTTCCCCCTGACCACTGAAGGCCTATTCCTGTATTCATATATTTGGTTCTGTTTTGCTTGTTGTTAGTTTTGCTCATTATTGTCCCGTAATGGGTGAGATCATATGATATTTGTCCTTCACTGACTGGCTTATTTCACTAAGCATAATACTCTCCACATGTTACTTTTCTTTGTACTTCACATTAATGTGAAATTTCTTCAAGTAGCATTAAATGATAACAATGGCTTCTTATACCATTTATTAATCTAGAAATCCTCAATAAATATTTTTAAGATATTAGAACATTCCTTTCCCCCCAGCTCCATAAGATTATATAGAGCCCTGGTAGCAGACAAGTGTTGGCACCACTTCTTGCCACCCATCCAAACTCTTACAATTCCCTCTCTATGAGTAAAAGCTTATGAAAAGTGACTTCTCTATCCTAGTCTATGTCAGTTTCAGTTCCATAGCACAGATATTCTGCCTTCAAGACAAGGAAGAAAGTCTTAAAGATTGGCACAATTTTCCAGATTTGATGGGAAACATCAACATTCTCAATTAGGAAGCTCAACAAATTCAAAGTAGGATAAACGCAGAGATTCATCTCTAGACACATCATAATCAAACTGTTGAAAGTCATAGATTAAGAAAAGACATTTAAACTAGTAAGAGAAAATCCTCGTCATGAACAATAGAATGACTGTAAAATTAAGAGCTGACTGCTCATCAGAAACAATGAGGACCAGAATGCATAGGATGACACTCAAGATGATAAAAAACAAAAACAAAAACAAGAGAAAAAAAACCTCTCAACCAGACTCTTAGACCCAGCAAACTTCTCTTGTAAAAATTATGATAAAAAAATATTTCAGAATAAACAAAAACTGAAAAAATTCATGCCTAGTAGATGATTTTAAAAAATATTTTGCTATTAATCAGAGAAAGGGGAAGGGAGAGACACAGAGAGGGAGAGAGAGATATCAATGTATGATTACCTTTCACCTGTCTCCAGCTACAGACCTGGCTGGAGACCTGGCTTGCAACCTGGTTATGTGCCCTGGCTGGGAATAGAACCAGCAACCTCTGGGTTCACAGGCCAGTGCCTTATCCACTGTGCCACAAGTCAGGGCTTAGATATGTTTGAATAAAAGTAATTCTATAAGCTGCAAAGATACTAGACAGTAATTTAAATCTAACCAAAATAACAAAGAGTGGAAGTAAAGGTAATGATGTTGGTAATTACAAAAGTCAGTATAATGACATTTTTATTTTCCTTTCTTTTGTTAGCTGATTTGAAAACCAATTGCATAGCTTTTTCCCTCTCTGATTGCTTGAAGATCAGTCACCCTCATGAATGACACAGTAACTATCTGGACCAAGAAGTTCATGTCCAGCAGACCACTTCAACAGAAATAAACAATCACTGATGTCCTTTACTCTGGGAAGGCAACAGAAACTAAGAGAAAAATTCTGGGAAAATGAGCCAAAATGTATCATCTTTGTGTTTGGATTCAGAACCCATTTTGGTGGTAGCAAGACAATTGGCTTTGGCATGATTTATGATTCCTTAGATTGCAAGACCTGGCCTATATGAGAATACCTCAAGAAAACAGAGAAAGGAATGCAAGAATGAAGAAAGCCAGGGGGACTGCAAGGGCCAGTGTTGGTGCTGGCAAAAAATGAGCTGGAGATTAGACACCAGAGGAGTAAAGATTCTTCAGTGACTTTATCTGTGGTGGTTGCACAGATTTTGCATAAGGATAATAAACTAAGAACTACAAAAAAATTTTAAAGCAATTGCATAAAATAATATTTATAAAAGTGAATTATTGGGATACAGATGTAAAATGCATAATAATATATTTAACAATAAAAGTACAAGGGAATCTTAGAAAACGTAACCTGCAGTAATGCAGATACAAGTAATATACAAAATTGTACCTTATTTAGTAAAATCTATTTATAACAAGATCACTTTAAAGCATTCATAAGTTAAAGTTGGTTCTTCAAAATCCAGTATGTACTTTATATATTTGTAAAAAAAAAATATGTATGGGTGTGAATGTATTTTTTGCATGTTTTTGGTAATACTGCAATTTATGCTACTTAAAAGAGTAATTCTTTAAACAAATGAATTAACATAGACATTTTGGAATGATGAAAAGAAAACTTTGTATTAGTATGATTTGATAGCAAAGTGGATAAGGCGCCGGCCTGCAAACCCAAAGGTCACTGGTTCGATTCCCCAGCCAGGGCAACATAATCAGGTTGCAAGCCAGGTCTCCAGCCAGGTCCGTGGCTGGAGGCAGGTGAAAGGCAACCATACATTGATGTTTCTCTCCCTCTCTGCCTCTCTCCCTTCCTCTCTCTTTGGAAATAATAAATAAAATCTTTTAAAAAAATGTTTTTTTTTTAAAAAAAAGGAAATAGTCAATCACACAAACTATTCCAAAATATTTTTTAAAAATATGATTTGAGAAGCTGACAGAAGGCAGTAATTAAATGGTGAATTGTCTGGATGAGAAAGGGGGAAAAAAAGTATGCATTGGTACTTACAGAATAGACAGGAGGATGTTAAGGACAAAGGAAATAGAGAAGCCAAAGAACATATATGCATGACTCATGGACATGAACTAAGGGGGGTGTTGCTGGAGGGAATGGAGTACTTGGTGGAGGAGGGCAAAAGGGAGAAAGTTGGGACAACTGTAATAGCAAAATAAATTAAATATATTTTTTAAAAATACAAAGAAAGCATGTGAGAAACAAAGCTGTATTAGAATCAGGGAATTACACCATACAGTAATTAAAGATAACCAGAAATGGCATTTAAGAAGGTTAATATAACAAATTCTATATATTTTTTCTCCTTTATACCTCTCGGCTAATTTAAGTGCCATTAGGTTACCTTAAGCAATTATTGTAACAATGGGTCTATAACACAGACAGATGTAACAGTGTAAATCTTACATATCTTACTGCTCTTTGGTTAGTATAAATCTGAAGTGGATTATGATAAAATATGAATATTATAAGTCCTATAACAGCCACTAAGAAAATAACTCAAAACACATCTAAAATCATTAGGGGTATTAAAATGATACACTAAAAAATACCTATTTAATATATTTTTTAAAAGGCAACAAATATAGAAAGGAAAAAAGAGGTAAGACATGTAGGAAAAAAATGACAGAAGTAAATCTTATTATATCAATAACATTAAATATATATTAAACAATCCAATCAAAAGGCAAAGATTTTCTTACATCATCATCTTAAAATAAGATACAACCATATGCTGTTTACAGAAGATACACTTTAGATTCAAAGATATTATTGCTCATTCCGCTAAATGGAAAAATTTACGTAATGCAAACAGCAACAGTAAGAAAGCTGGAGTGGCTATACTAATATCAGGCAAAATAAACTTCAAGACAAAATGTAAATTACAAAATACTTTGAAATGACTAAGAGAGAAACATAACAAAACTAAGGAAAGTGGCTAAAGTAGTACTGAAAGGGAAATTTATCAACGAGAAAGAAAGATCTGAAATAAACAGCCTTAAGCTTCCACCTTTAGAAACTATTGGGATGGCCAAAAAGTTTAGGTTTCTTTTCCCCATAAGATGGCTCTAATAGCACTTAGTTGCCTTTAATTTCACTCAAAACAATTTTGGATCCGTGACAGACATCCTATCAGTGTGCAATGAAAAAACATCAAAATTGGTGAAATTTTATGTAGTCATTTTAATATTGAAGGTGGAAGAATAAGCAACATATTCAGTATATTATGATTTATTATTTCAAGAAAGGTAAAAATGCAACTGAAATGCAAAATAAATAAATAAATAAAAAGATCTGCACAGTGTATAGCAAAGGTGCTGTGACTGTGTCAAGGTGGTCTGTGAAGTTTCTTGCTGGAGATTTTGCACTGGGGATTGCCAACATACTCAAAATATCCGAATCAAGCATTTGCACCAGCTTGGTTAGGTTAATGGCTTTGATGTTTGGGTTCCACATAAATTAAGCAAAAAAAAAAAAAAAAAAAACCAACAAAAACCCTTTTTGACCTATTTTTGCATGCAATTCTCTACTTATACATAAAGAAAATGTTCCATTTTTTTAAAAAAATTGTGATGGGTGATGGAAAGTGGGTACTTTACAATAACCCACTACAATAACGTGAAATGGAAGAGATCATGGGACAAGTGAAATGAACCACCACAAGCCACGTCAAACACCAATCTTCATCCAAAAGTGATGTGTATATGGTGGGATTGGAAAGAGAGTCCTCTATTATGAGCTCCTTCCAGAAAACCA
Organism: Noctilio leporinus; assembly: GCA_004026585.1. Lineage (NCBI taxonomy): Eukaryota > Metazoa > Chordata > Mammalia > Chiroptera > Noctilionidae > Noctilio > Noctilio leporinus. The sequence continues at coordinate 111,235 of PVIW01005039.1, forward strand.
AACAATTAAGTCCAACAAGTAGTGCTCCCAATTAGACCAACTTAAAGCAAACACTCCATGAAATGCATCTGGAATTAGTTAACAGAAAAAAAAAACAGAAAATATTCCATCAGAATAATGCAAGACCACATGTTTGATGAGCAGGCAAAAACTGTTATAGCTTGTCTGGGAAGTTCTGATTCATCTGTCATATTCAACAGACATTGAATCTTCTTATTTCCATTTGTTTTGGCCTTTACAAAATTTTCTTAATGGAAAAAGTTTCAATTCTCTGGAAGACTGCAAAAACCACCTTTTTATCTTTGCTCAAAAAGTTAAAAAGTTTTGGGATAATGGAATTATAAAGCTTCTTGAGAGATGGCAGAATGCAGTGGAACAAAATGATAAATATGTTGTTCAATGAAGTTATTGGTGAAAATGAAGTGTCTTTTATTTTTACTTAAATACTAAGTGAACTTTTGGGCCAACCCAATATAAAAAATAATAAAAGTAAAACAAGCTAAATCCAAGGCAAGCATAAGAGAAAAATAATTGAGAGAAGAGTATGCATTAATGAAATAGAGACTAGAAAAAACAATAGAGAAAACCAACAAAACAAAACAAAACAAACTTCCTTTAGTAAGACTAAGAATAAAGGACAAATTTTAATAACTAAAATAAGAAACCAAGGAGGAGACTTCACTTTTGATCATACAAAAACTAAAAGAATTATAGGGAAACAATATGAACAACACTATACCAATAAATTAGATAATTTAGAGGAAACATATAAATTTCTAGGAAGAAACAAAATACCAAAACTAACTCCAGAAAAATATAAAGTCTGAATAAGTCTACAACAAAAGATTGAATTGGTGACTTTAAAATTTTTCATTAAAAACAACAACAGCAAGAAAAAGCAAACCAAGCTCAGGCTTAGATAGCTGCATTGGTGAATTCTACCATACCACTAAAGAAAAATTAATACCAATTCTTCACAAACTCTTATAAAAGTGTTGTAGAAGAAGTGAGGGCATTTCCTTACTCATTCTATAGGGCCAATGCTATAGACCAAATGGTCTTGTCCCTCAAAATTCATATGCTGAAACCTAATCCCTACAGCGACATTATTTGGAAGTAGGACATTTAAAAGGTAATTGGCATTTGATTAGGTTATGAAGATGGAGTTCTCATGAATGGAAATAAGAGTCTAAGAGTCACAGGAGAGCTTAATTGTCCTCTCTGCTTTTCAGCATATCAGGATACAACTAGAAGTCAGCAGTCTGCAACCCAATAGAAGGCTCTCATCAGAATTTAATTACATTGGTACCTTCATCTTGGACCTTTAAAAATGTGAGAACTAAATTTCTGTTGTTTGTAACTCACCCAGTCTATGATATTCTGTTACAGCAATGTGAACTATGATGACTATTATTATCCTGATAACAAAGCAAAGACATCACAAGAAATACATTTGTCCAGACTGAAAAGTCTGAAATAAAACTATTTTATATGACATGATCTTTTTACATAGGAAATTCTAAGAATTTGCTAAAGAACAAATAAAATTTATAAAGGAATTCAGCACCACTACAGAATACAAAATCATTGTACAAATCAATTGCATTTCTATGTACTAGCAATTAAAAAATAAAATTAAGAAAAAATCTTTATAATAACATTCAAAGAAATGAAAATGTATGTCTAACAAAAAAAAACCTTGTACCTGAATGTTTATAGTAGCATGATTCATTTAAAAGCACAAAAAGTATAAACAACCCAAGTGTCCATCAACTGAGGAATGAATAAGGAAAATGTGGTGTAGTCATAAAATGGAATATTATTCAGCAATATAAAGAAATAGAGTACTGTTAACATGTAACAATATAAATAGATCTTTAAAACATGCTAAATGAAAGAAGTCAGTAAAACCACATATGATATGATACCATTTATATGAAATGTCCAGAATAAGCAAATCTATAGAGATAGAAAGTACATAAGTAGTTGACTGTGACTGAGGAAGGAAGAAGTGGGTCTTGACTGTTATTAGGTGTGGGGTTTTGCAGAGGAGATAAGAAAATGTTCTAAAATTAGATTGTGGTGATGGTTGTACAACTCTATAAATATACTAACACTGTAAATGGAATTGTACATTTAAGAGATCACATCTGTCTCATTTTTTGCACAAGTATTCTGGGCAAAAATATCTGGAAGTTCATTATTAAGTATAGCTCATTTTACAGACACAAATTTTCCCATTATGAAGAAAAATAAGATAACCAAAAAATAAAAAACAGAAGGCTTTTTAATGTGGGAGGCAACAAGCATCTATCTGAGATTAAGAAAATAAAAGTATAGCTATTGGGCAGCACTGATTTAGGTAGAAGCCCAAATAGTATTCCAATTATGAGACAAAGAAAATGAGTATTTATAAGAAAGGAAAGGGGAAAAATTACATCGATAGAAGAAAGGCATTTCTATTGGTACAGATAAGCTCACATAGTGATGCTAATTCTAAACAATGTTTTTAATTTTTAGTCTGGTAGTCATCAGTCCTATAGTCTTAATATTTGCTTTTATTTTATTTATTTATTTTTTAACAGGTGTCTGGGGCACAATGTTGCTTTGCAATCAAATCCAAAGTTATTTTGCCATGTTTTAACATTCCAAAAGTTTGAGGCACTAGACAGGCAAGGCAGTCCCTTTGGGATGACATCTTTGACTCCATTTTAAAGGAGCTCCATTTATATTATTTGTTTTCTAAAACAAATTCAGACTATAGGACATTCTGGTTCATTCTCTTCAATAAGTTAATATTTTTAATATTGTTTCAGATGAGCATGGCAAACATGGAAGTCATGTGTTAAAGTGGTGGGAAGACAAGGTGGAAGGATCCAATTAGAGTAGAACCAAGAAAACTACATCTCATTTAAGAGAGATAAACTTACTGTGCTAACTCACTAAGATATTGAGGTCCATTTCTTAAAGTAGCTAGGGTCACTATAGTACATCTACTCAATGCAAAAGGAAAAAGAGTATATGTCATTAAATATTGGTCTGTTTTATAATATTAGAGGAAATTAGAGGAAATCAGGTTTAGGGATTTTGATTCTTGGCTTAAATGCAACAGAAGAAATTATAAATTTTAATTGGAGATGTAATAGATAGGATGCTGTAGATTACGAGGACTGTCCTAACTAACACCATAGACTGAATTGCTTAAACAGAAATTTTCTCATAGTTCTAGAGGCTGGAAGTCCAAGACCAAGGTGTTGGCAGAGACTGATTTCTTCTGAAGTCTCTCCTTGGCTTGACTTCTTGCTGTGTCCTCATATGGTCTTTCCTCTGTGTGAGTATAGCTGGTCTCTTTGGGTCTTTAAATTTCCTCTTCCTATAATGACATTAGTCAGATTGAATTAGGATTCATCCTACTGTTCTTATTTGAACTTAATCACCTCTTTAAATGCCCGTCCCAAAAGCAATTACACCTGAGATACTATAGATTGGGACTTTGACATATGAATTTTGGGGGAAACATGTCAGACCATAACAGTGGATAGAAGAGGAGTCTCAGTAGTGACATAACAAGTTTTACATTTTATAAGATTGGTTTGGGGATAGTGTGGAAAATGAGCTGTATCAGAGTATTAATGACTTCCGGTGGATTGGTTAGGAGGTTATTTTAATAGTCATACAAAACATTAGTGTAGCTAGAATTTAATTGTGCCTACAGATTGTGAGAGATGGTGGATATGAAAGACTTTAGGAGACAGAGAGGCTTTAGGACATAACATTCAGAACTTGGCAATTGTTGAGCTATGGAATCTGAGGGAACATTTGGTGTCAAGAACATCCCCCCACCAACTTACACCATATACCAAAATAAACTCAAGATGGATAAAGGATTTAAACATAAGCAGTGCCACCATAAAGGTCCTGGAGAAAAATATAGGCAGTAAACTTTTGGATATCCTACGCAAAAATATGTTCACTGATACTTCACCAAGGGCAAAGGAAATAAAAGAACAAATCAACAAATGGGACTATATCAAATTGAAAAGTTTCTGTTCAGCTAAAGAAAACATCAGCAAAATTCAAAGGGAACCAACTGTCTGGGAAAACATAATTGCCAATGATACCTCAGACAAGGGTCTGATCTCCAAAATATATAAAGAACTAATGTGACTCAACACCAGGGAGACAGACAGCCCAATTAAAAAATGGGCAAAGGACCTGAACAGACAACTCACTGAGGAAAATATACAAAGGACCCAGAGGCATATGAAAGCATGCTCAACATCACTAGTCATCAGAGAGATGCAAATTAGAACCACAATAAGATACCATCTCACACCTGTCAGAATGGCAATCATCAACAAATCAACAAACAAGTGTTGGTGAGGATGCGGGGCAAAGGGAATCCCAGTACACTGTTGGTGGGAATGTAGACTGGTGCAGCCACTGTGGAAAACAGTATGGGGTTTCCTTAAAAAACTAAACATGGAACTGCCTTTTGATCCAGCAATTCCACTACTTGGACTATACCCAAAGAATCCTGAAACACCAATTCATAAGAACCTATGTACACCTATGTTCATAGCAGCACTATTTACAATAGCCAAGTGCTGGAAACAGCCTAAGTGCCCATC